>JAMAFY010000003.1:1878818-1943534 GCA_023625915.1 Talaromyces sp. PB3603 | reverse complement strand
ATATTTATAATAAAAAAATACTAGCTATTATTTAGATTTTCTAAAAATAAAGACTAGAGCTATTAAAATTATAATAAAAAGAATATTTTAAAGTCTTATCTAATTATTAAATACTAGAGTATTTTATAATTATAAAAGTATTAAATATATAATAAATAAAATAATATAAATTTATATAAAAATTCTATTTTATACTAAAATATTAATTAAAAAGAATAAATATATTAGTAAATATACTTATTTAATAAAAAAATAATAAAATATATAATCTTAATTATTAGAATCTAATTTTACTATTCTAAGATATTTTAGATAAATAGATTACTCTAGAGCTAGTATTTATAGATCTATAAAATATAATAAAAAATTAGAATATAATTAAATAGATATTTAAAGTTAGTAAAAAGTTTGCTATAATATCTAAAATAGAAGTATAAATAAATAGTAAAAATTTAAATTAATATATTAAAGACTACTAGCTACTATTTAAAAATTATTTATATATTCTAAAAAAAAATAATTTATAAGTAAGATTAATAGATAAGATATACTAATTACTTTTAATAGCTTATCTAGAAAGAGATAAAATAAAAAAATTAATATAAAAATATTTCTATTAAGAATTATAGAATATAGATATAAAAAGATATATTAATAATTATAAAATATATAATTATATTATAATCTAAAGAGATAAAATTTTTAGTTTATTCTAGCTACTATCTATCTTAGAATAGTCTTAATAGTATTTATTAATAGATTTTATAGAGTTTCTTAAAGACTATTATAAGTATAATATAATCTTTATAATAATTAATTAATTAAGTAAAAAAATGATATCTATATCTTATTATAAAAAAATTATAATAGCTAAAAAAATAATCTAACTCTAGATTAGATTTATATTTTTATAGATAGATCTATTTAATAATATTATTTTAGATAAGAAAGACTAATTTATATTAAAATTTTAAAATAAAATATATTAGATTTTATAGATTAAGCTTAAATTATTTATAGCTAGATATATATAAATAGATAGTTAGATAAAAATTATAAATTAATATTTTTAGTAATAGTTATAACCCTATATTAATTTTATAATAAATAATTAATTAGATTATTTATTAATTATTAATTTTATAATATTAGCTTTGCTATAGGCCTCTATAAGAATATTATTATTTATAATTAAGAAAGATTATTAGCTAAGAATATTATTTAACTAGATAATATTAGTATTATTATAAAAGCTTATCTTAAATAAAAAAAAAATATAGACCTAGATAAAATAAATTTAAAATATCTAAGAATTTATTAAATAAAATATAAAATAAGTATAAGATTAATAAATAAAATAAATAAATAAAAAATACTATATAATAAATTTTAAAGTAGATAATATAATTTATATTATAAATAAAAGATAGAATATTAGATATCTTAAAAAAAAGCTAGATTATTAATAGAAAGAGTCTTTCTAAATATTATATTAAATAAAATATACTTTTAAGTTAGAATTATTAAAAAGATTAAAAATATATCTAATATTTATACTAAAGAAGCTTTATTTTATAGTCTTAAAAAAATTATTATAAAAATAATTTAAGAAAAAAAGATTAGAATTAAATATTAATAAATATTCTAAATAGAAAATTAAGAGAGTATTTATAATAAAAATTATATAAAAAAAGCTATATTATTAGATTAATTAATTAAAATAAAATTTTAATCTAAAATAGTATTTTATTAGCTATTTTAAAAATATATTACTTGCTTTAAAAGCTTTTTATATAGAAAATTTAAAGGCTTTAGGACTATCTAAATAACTTAATAAATAGATAATAGCTATAGAAAAAAACTAATATATACTAGATACTAAAAAGAATAATATTCTAATTATAGATATTTATAAGCAAGTATTTAGTGAAGAGAGAGATAATATAATAACTATTATTTTAATAAAATAGTTAATAAGATAATTATAATACTACTAAATAATAAAGATATTTAATAAGAGTTTTTAGGAATTTATAATTATCTGATTAGGCACTACTCTAAGTATTTATATAGAGGATTTATATAATAAGTTTATTTTTTTTTTTTCTTTCTCTCTTTATGCTTGATATTGCCTATAGACCCAGTGCACCTAGATAGCTTCATTATCCATGGTTTTGACCACTGTCACAAGTAGTATTCTTATTATAAATAGATAAATAAAAGCTTATTAAATTAAATCTAGTTAATATTATATATTAACTATTTTTAATAAGGAAATTTATCTAAATTATTATATAGATAATTATATTATATAAAAAAAAATATACTATTATTTATAAAAGAACTCTCTATATAAATATATAACTAATAACTATAGAATAGATAATAATTTTTTAGTTAGTTTACTCTAATAGAAGCGCTATCTACCTATCTAGATTATATAAGGCAATATAGGGTTACCTCATATAAGCAGTGACTAATAGGGGGAGATTCTATAACAATTATAATTACCTTATTAACTGCTTTATTAAAGCTACAGCTATTATATAAGTATATTAATTATATATAATAATAATTTATATAGATATATAAAATTCTATAATAAATCTAGTTCTATTAAAATTATATATATATTTTAATAAGATTTTATATTTAGATATAATAATTTATATATAATTAAAATATTTTTAAATAATCTTTAAATCTTTATATTTAATATATTTATAATTATATTTTTTTATAAATATAGATTTAATCTTCAAATAGTATTTAATTAAATTAATTATTTTAATTTTTTTATATCTAGTTTATTAGATTATAAGAGAAATTAATTAACTATTTTTTACATAAAAAGATATTAGAAAAAGAATCTATATTAATTTAAATTAAAAATTTATTTGATAAATAAATTCTTCTTAGATTAAATTAATTTATAATAATTAATATATATTATTTATTAATATTATATATTATATATATAATCTTAAAAAGTTATATAAAAAATAACTAATTTAATCTTTTTTTAATTTAAATAGATTTTAAAGGATCTTTTTTATAAATTTATAGTATTTTAATATATTATAATATAAAGAATTAATATAGTAAGTTATTTTTAGGAGAGATAGCTGGGCCGCTTAGGTGGCAGGTTCGCTTATGAAATACGTTACTACGATTCGGTTAATGACTAAGCGTACTGTGGACGAAGCGGCCATGTGATGCGGCTTCTGTCTTCGTCTCATCGCGAAGCTAAGTTCTCCGCCTTACTACGTAGTACAAAGTCCTTCATTTGTTGAGCCTATCTATGCTTAGGCGTATATAACCAATTGACTATTTCGGACGTCAGCTGCCTGGTTATCTCAATCGGTAGAGTGTCAGACTCTTATCTTTCGAGGCATCTGAACGTTGCGGGTTCGAGCCCCGCATCGGGCTGTTAGTTTTTTCCCCACACTTTTTTTTAATGTGCTGTTCACCTTTTCCCCCTACCTATGAATACAGCCTTCTCCTGCATGCAGCCCCACCCTATCATCTCAGCAAAGAGCAACAGTTGTAAAATGGATTTTAAACTGAGTTTTGCTGAAAGACTATGTGACACCACACCTCATATTTTGCATCCATTGAACTCTTATTTTGACAGGAGATTATCAGTTGTTTGAGATTATCTTGGTATACTGGTATTCTTGCAAGTCTATATCTTCGGACTATACCAGGTATTCGATAGATAATTCGATTGTCAACGGTGTGGGAGCAACGGTTTCCACTTATCCATTGCGGGATCCACCTCATCGAGCAGATTCGTAGAAGTGTGCATTGTCGTGGCACTCCGCCTGATAGACTGCGGTGAAATGTGCTCAATCGTTTGCCATGTCGGTGGCCGAGGAGGTAAACGAGGTTTAGGCTCTCCATCACCATCGTGTTGAGCTTCAGTAAGGCCTGTCGATGATGATGAGACCGCGTGACTTAGAGCGACAGGTTTCTGTGGCCGCTGGGGTTTACTCATTGGGCCACCTGCGACCGACACTCTAGAGTGAGCATTGGAGTCTGCAATATCAAGCAAGACTTGAGGTCTGACCCATTGGTCTTGGTCGCTTTGAGTAAACGGGTTTGATATACCGATGACATCTGGCACACTTCCTTGCACAACTGGTGCGATGTTTGAACGAGCCCCGGAACCTGAAAAGTATTAGCAAAGCTGCACGACCAGCCGGGCTGATTTCAAGAAACGCTTGTACCATTCTCAAGCCACCACTTCTGACGATCCGAACTTGCCGGCGGTAGGCCCCGGAAACTGGCGAATGAGCGAGCTGTATCTTCATCGTCTTCCAGTAAATTGCCCTTAGAGGTCATGGCACCGAATTCGGCCCGATGCCGATCATACAATATTCGATTCAACTTGTCTTTCTGGATCTCGTCGACTATGCTTATCGTACAATCAAACATGGATGAAACAGGCCTGTGATCTGACGTCTTAATGTTGGCGGCGGCATAATCTCTCTGTTTGAGGCCGCCCCCTTTCCACAACACTCGATCGCACCATGCCGGTATTCGACCTTTGTCTCTATTGATCTATCAGAAGAAGCTTGTACTCGCGTAAAAATCAGTCTTACTCACGATGTGTCGTAATTGTCGGTTCCTAGGTCGTACTTATATGTGGGCGCGAAGTCTATCAACCCTTCAGAATAGAAGGGAAATGTTCTTCCTGCTAGCATTTGAAGATTCAACTAGCCATGTGTGTCAGCAGCCTAGAGAAGAACGTAAAAGGTGGCCGAAATAACCTGATCATGCTCATATAATTTACCAAACTCGTTTTTCTTGATCAATTGCCGTACTTCTTGATTGTCAAGTCCGATACGATAGTTGAAGTCACCCAGCCATATTATAGCATCGTGGTCTTCGATAGTCCTATTGTATCGGAACCTCAAGCCATTGCTAATTGTTGTATAGTCTTTATTCCTTTCATCATAATTTGCGAACCCTGCGGCAAGATGCGCAGTCACGAAGCAGATCTTGGTGTTCGAATACTCAAGACGTATAGCGCAACCTCCCTTATTTCCAGCCATTCCTGAAAGACCGGTCTAAATGTATTAACAAGCGTGCGTAGTGGGACGATTAAATTGTTTGACTTGCCTTTTTGACGCTACCCTCCACATTCTTGATATCGCCGAGAGCATCTTCCCGCACATAAACGAGTAGTGCAGCACCAACGAGTTGACCACTCCTCAGCAGCACATATCTATTTGCTCCCATGCGATCCGCATACCCATTGAGACAGCTTTTGACCGAAGTCTCCCAAGTCATCCGCGGTCTTGGATCAGTCGACATAATTTGCTGAGGACTAAGTTCTACTATTTCCTGGAACGCAACAACGACCAAGGCCGGATTGTCACCACCCTTTTCACGCATACCCAAGAGCCATGGCGAAAGATCTGTTGTAGTGCCCTCGCCTTTACCGTTGACATTGAAAGTGCCCACCCAGATCTTAACGTTTTTCGATGATGTATATTCTTCGGCTCGACGCTCAACTTCTGCCGTGACAACGTCATTAATAGGGTCATAGAGTTCAACTGGTACTTGAGAACTCAAACGGCCGAGTAGAATATCGATAGTGTTTTGTCTCGCCTTGTCGGCGAAATTGTTGACGTAAAGACGAGTGGCGCTCTTGCGCGCATCGGCAAATGCACCAGCCAACGACATTTTACCGTGTCTCGTAAAGGATGATTTGAGGGCGCCAGTGCCGGCGTAAACTTTGGACAGCGCGTCTCCATTATCAGCCCACAGAGTTGAATGTCTCATTCGGATTTCAGGTACCATGTTACCCCCACGTTGGTGAAGATACATCTCTAGTGCCATCAAGCTGATGATAGTCTGTACAAGATTGGTTCTGTCGAGGCAGTCCAGACAGTTGGTTCTAAATATTCCGTCTTGTTGCAAAATCACCCGGGGCACCTGGCGATCACGACTCGAGAGTGAGGACTTCTTTTCATTGCTGGTAGTTTCAATCAAGGCGTAACCGAACCCGTCCAGAGCACGCTTCAGAATTTCATATATTTGACTGCTCACCTCATATCCAAGCGGACCTCTCGCCTCTGCATGAAAATCAAAATCCGTCATTCGGAGTAGATAGTGATCGAATGACATTGAAGAGCCATCCTGATGACCACCAGATCTTTTTGCAACGTGTTTACGAAATTCCGACGACAGACTCAGTTCACTACTTTTCGTATCACTAAGAAGATTAACGACATGAACGGCGCCATAGTTCAATTCTAGAAAATCGAAATGTCTGTCGAAGGCATGCTGTGTGGCCTCGAACGAGCGGGAGATCTCAATCTTCTGCTGACCAGGGATGAGGCCAGGCGTTTGCTCCCAAAATATGGGCACAGAGCCTCGCGTCTGCGTGTAGGAAAATGTGAAACCTGGTGGACTCCACAGAATCGTCTCGGTTTCAACAAAATTTGCAACATTTCCATCATCGTCGATACCACGAGAATTGAATCTGGTGCCAGCCCGACGAGAAGATAATCTTGAAATGACCGTCAAACTTGACGGTAGCTTTGTAGCTAAATGCGACCCTCCAAGTCCAGCGGCTGGTATTGCCAATGTGCCGGCAAATCCCCTGATCACCGACGTTAAAATACGAGAATTGTCAAGTCTTTCCCGCTCGTGCGTTGACAAACGGCTGCGGAAAGTTAATAGAGGGTCTATCATGTAGGAGTTCCAAAGCATGTCTTGGTTCAAGCCATCAATATCAATCACGGATGAAGTGGTCGACCTAATAAATTGTTTTAGCGGACTCTTACTCGAGAGATATAAGACCTGGTCGCACTTACCGGTCCTGCACACGTTCTGTAAGATTGAAGTCACGACTATAATAGAAGCTGCAGTCACTGAACAACTTTTTGAGAGCTATGAAGGGATGATCGGTAACCACGTCCTTGATATCATGAATATCATCAGAACTGAGATCTTCCGCGACGAAACGCGATGAAGCTTGGTACTCCTCCCCATACTCGTAATCTGACCGGTTCAGACAGTCTACACACAATTAGTCATTTGCTACACGTGAATATACTTTCAGCAAAGAGGAAAACACGGACAGAACTCGACGTTTTCGATTTTCAACACTGTCTCTCCGGGTCGCACGGTGGCTGCCCGCGAAGAGCCGGTTACGACACAGATGAAGACATCGTTGTTCAAGGAGATCAATCCAAGAGTGCCCCAGCCCTCTCCTAAGAGTCGATATCCCTGGAGATCTGCAGATGAGCGAAAAAAAGCCTCCAGGAGACATCGGTTTGTGTCCTGCTGTTTTGTGGTAGGCCCGGTGCGGCCGTAATTTACACTGGGCTGCGTGATCTCAAGAACACAATCGTCCGTAACAAGTGCAATGGACCGCCGAGGCTGATCTCGACAGAGCACACGCAAAGTTGACATTGCTCATGGTACTGTTTCAAAGCGTCAGGATTGTTGATCTCGAGTTCAGGGAATGAGCAAAATGAATAACGATGTTGCTGCTGTTGGCTGTTCATGTTGGTTGTGCAACTCGTGGCAGGCGTGCTTATCGATAACGCCGCCCACTTCGGTCCCAAAGTGGCCTAGTAACGACATCATCTAACTGGAAAGTTCGCAACCAAATCGTGCCATACTGCCACAGGACTCTCGCTGGTGAAGGAAGACAACGTGAACAGTAGATCTTTCGTGCTTGAATTCAGCATGACAGTGTAGAAAAACAACCATAAATGTTGATCGAACGATGCCTAGGCCATGGTAGGCTGTGGTATCCAAAAGAATTTCTGTAAGTAAAAGTCACGTGACTAAGCTAATCCATTCGAGGAAAGGCTCAATCACTCTGTGATAAGGCTATTTGCCAACAGAATAAAAAACTCATTTCGGACTGAAGACTAGAGTGATGCAGGCACACCGCACTTTCTCCATGAAAAGATCCCGACTCTGATTAATTCTCTGATTAATATAGATTTTGACTTTGTGACGTTACTTCATAATTCTCAATGGGTCTCGCCGCCCCTCGCAAGTAAGTCTCTTATGTTCGCCCACACTCCACGGCATAAGTTTCTAATCACATACAACTATTGCTAGGAGGGTCAAGATATCGCACGACCCGAATAACACAACATGGGCCCATTCAACAAGTGGCTTCGGTCACAAAATAATGACCTCCCAGGGCTGGACGCCAGGAAATTACTTGGGTGCTCGCAACGCGAATCATTCCAGCACCTTCACAGCGGCTAGTGCATCCCACATTCGAGTGACGCTGAAAGACGACACTCTGGGTCTGGGTGCTCGTGCTCCGACATTAGGAAATGATAATGTGGCTGCAATAGATGCATTTCAGGGACTATTGGGTCGCTTGAATGGGAAGAGTGACGTGCAGCTAGAACAAGAGCAGCGAAAACGTGACGATACGAGGCTGGCCGTCTACGCATCACAGAAATGGCAGGCTGTTGCCTTCATCAGTGGCGGCTTTCTGGTCCAAGAGAAGCCTGACGATGCCCTGAAATCGGAATCTATAAAGAAGCGCAACTCACAGAATGATGCAATCGCTACGGACCAGACATCCTCCGATGAGTCAGGTGATGACAATATGGATGCCTTTTCTGCTCAAATGGGAGATGAAGGGTCAATTTCGAGGCTCCAAAAAGCTAGCAAAGGCACGGATGGAAAGGACAACAAAGAGAAAAGAAAGAAGGAAGAGAAATCCAATAAGAATATCAAGAAGAATAAGCAAGTGAAGGAAAAGAAGGAGAAAAAAGATAAGAAGGAGAAAAAAGATAAGAAAGAGAAAAAAGATAAGGAGGAGAAAAAAGAGCAAAAGACAAAACCTAAGAAGGACAGCTCCAGAAAGCGACGGCGTGCGGAGAAGGACGTGGAGAGCGAAAGATCAGACTCATCAAGCTCAGATGAAGCAGACGAGAAGACCCTTCAACGATTAAATGTTAGCTCACAACCGCCGAGGTCTCATTGGAGACACGCTATCCGTGGCCGACACATTCAACAGAAGAGGATGGCTATAATGGATGAGCGATCACTAGGCGAAGTAAGTATTCATTCTCCTTGGTTCTATAAAAACACTATTATATGTATGATCGCTTACACTGAATCAGATTTTCATGATCAAAGCTTGAATATTCGCAGCGTTTGGCATCGGCACATTCCATTCTAACACCAGCTGTTGCCAACTGAGAGCAATTGACCAGAAATTTTACCTGTACATAGGAAGAGTCACTCGAAATTACATCAATTCTTTGTCATGGACATGCATTGACAGTCATGCTTTGTGATTAGTCTGATGGTTCCGATGTTTCCGTATACGTAGTGTGCTCTTCGTAGTTCAGCATGTAAGTTACTACTACGTATGTAGATCTACAGGTTGATATGCCGCAGTCTTGGCGGGGAATGGAGCCAGCAACGTCATTTCTCTCGTTATTTAGCTTGGATCTATTTCCTCAGTTTCAACCTTCTTTCGTATTCTCTAGAAAGTCACCGTCATATCGCTCGCTTATATCGCTCAAACTCTATGCTTGACCAAGATCGGCCATGTCATTTGCTCACTGATATACATACCATCGTTTTCTACTAACCACGCTATCATGGCCATCGCTGAGCGTGACATTAAGTCCCAGCGTAATGGAGTTACCAGCTCCCACAACGACAACAGCGGTGGCGCACTCCAAAAGCATGGGTATGTGTGACCTCCATGACTCAGATGCACATCACATCGTTCGTCAATTGCTTACTATCCGTTGGAAATAGAATTCGATGGGCCCCTTTAAACATCGGCCTCGAAAGACGCCTGCAGACATTCGTTGTTCTCTACCATACATTGACAATGGCCATGTGTCTAACGCTATTCTTTTTCGTCTGCGCAATGCCCTTGTTCTGGCCTTTGCTCGTTCCCTACCTCGTCTATATCCTCTTTTCCAACGCGGCAACATCTGGAACCTTGCGACGCAAACAGTGGCTTCGCGGCTCCCGAGCCTGGAAACTATATGCTTCCTACTTCCCCGCCAGTCTACATCGCACAGCAGAACTGCCACACACTCGAAAGTATATCTTTGGATACCATCCACATGGCATTATTTCTCACGGCGCGTTTGCCGCTTTTGCAACGGAAGCCCTCGGCTTTTCAAAGTTGTTCCCGGGAATCACGAATACTCTGCTCACATTGGACTCGAATTTCAGGATACCATTCTATAGGGAATATGCCATGGGTTTGGGACTGGCAAGTGTATCGCGAGAATCGTGTGAGAACCTCTTGACTAAAGGCGGCACTGACGGGGAAGGAATGGGACGAGCAATCACAATCGTCGTCGGGGGTGCACGCGAATCCCTCGACGCGCAACCGGGCAGTCTTCGACTCATCCTCAACAGTCGGAAGGGCTTTGTGAAGTTAGCTGCTCGAACCGGAGCTGACTTGGTGCCTGTTCTTGGGTTTGGTGAGAACGATTTATACGAACAAGTCGACTCAGAACAGCATCCTTTGATCCATAAAATTCAGATGCTGATCAAGAAATCTATGGGGTTTACTGTACCGCTGTTCCATGCGCGGGGTGTTTTCAATTATGATGTTGGCCTAATGCCCTATCGAAGACCGCTCAATGTCGTTGTTGGAAGGCCGATCGAAGTCATCAAACAACGACATCAGGACAAGGTTGATGAGGATTATATCAACGACTTACATAGCAGGTATGTCCAGGAATTGAATCGACTATGGGATGAGTGGAAAGACGTATATGCAACTAATCGCACCTCCGAACTCGAAATCGTTGCATAAGGAGTTTATGGGGCACTGATCGAACATGTTTACACGCGACGACGAGGCTATGTATAGGCCACGGTGGATTTTGATGGCGTTTGTAAATATCTTTATGGATGTAGTCTATGCTTGGTTCTACCTGTACAATTTTTAACTTTCACATAAAATACTCCGTTCTACTCGGCTTCAAAGGGATATCCTAGTTTTCTCGGTAATTATTGATTTATTTATAGTGGCTCGAAACATCAACTATATATGACACCATCTATCGATCAAGGGACAATGAATGACCAGTGCCAGTTCCCATCAATGTTTTGCCATGACTTATTTGTGATAGCTTTATTCCAGCCCATCATCACAGCCAGAAGACGGCACGATGCACTGCTCACATCGCATATGACTCGGTCACTTTGACCCAAGACTGCCACGTCAAGAAGGTATGCACGCCCTATCCATTCCCGAACCTGGAGAGACTCCTCTGAGGGGCGCAAGCGACGCTGCTCAGCGACACTCTCGACACTGAGTGTCTTCGGCTCTGTTGGTCCTCGGTTGGAAGGGAAAGGACCGCCAAGCTCTGAGTAATCACTTGCTTCAACGCCGAGAGACCAGAACATGTCCTGGAAGAAGCCTCCCTCCCAGCCGACGTTTTCGTTTGAGAAACCCTCATTGCTTGCGGCGTCGAGGACTGACTTACTTGCTAGAGCAATATAGCTTTGAGCTCTCTCTGCTCCGCCCAATTCGAATGAAGAATATACTTCGGGATCATCAGAAGCTAGCATAACTTTCGAATGTGACGCCATAGACTGAGACAATGCAGTATCTCCATGCGCTTGCTGCAAGTGAGCATGAAAGATTGTGCTAGTACGCTTCGCATACATGTCAAGAGGGATATAGGAGTCTTTATATTGAGGTTCAAGTGGATGCGAGTCACCGTGGCGAACATGAATACCAATCGCGATGCCACCCTTGGACCGAACGTCTCTGTTTAGTCCTTGGACACGCTGTTGAAGATACGATGCATCATCACCGATCAGGTGGAAAAGAGCCTCATAGCCACTACGGGCCATTTCAAAGATTTCCTTTTGCCGTGTTTCGCTCACGGCAAAAGGACTCTTGAAATATTCCTTGAAGCTGTCACCAAAGATCCACGGCGCGTTAGATGACGACACAATGAGATGTTGTGCCTGAAGAGGACACGGCAGCCTCAATGCTGGTGGTGGTTGGCGACACGTAGGTTTTGGAGGCGATTTAAAATACTTGGAGAACTTCCCATATGCCCAATTGGTATCATCAATGAAGAAACTGCGCCCCTGTTTTTGTGCAAGCCCGTAGCTTATCCACAAATTCAAGAGAGTGGTGCCTAGACTTGCATCTTCGGGTTGCATGATGAATGTCATACTGGTTTCACAGTATAGGTTCGGACTCTTTTGCATAACAGTCTGCTCGGTAGACAGTAACCCTGTCGCCCGTCGAGCCGACTGTCTGTTGGTGATATCCATAAAATTCGGATCGGATCGAAAATGATCAAAAGGCTGGTGTTTGCCCTCGGAAACCTGCTGAGACATTTGAAAACATTGCGAGCTCAGGTCTCCTATCTGAGATGGAGACAATGGAAATTCCAGGCCAGCTGGAACATGAACGGTCCACTTCTGTTGGCCCTGCTCGTTCAACATTACAACGGGAGATGCTGTGATCGGAAGCACAGAGGGCAACTGATAGTTTCCGTCATGCGCAAGCCACCTCTGAACGAGACTCGGTACAGCGTAAGACTGAAACAAAGGCACGCGTATGAGGATAGTTATTAAGACGCAGACGGCTAACAAGCGAAAGACGCGAAATGCTTTGCGTTTCCCAGCCCCGTGAGGTCTTTTTCCATGAGCAGGGATGATTGACGGGAGAACGGGGGAAGGCAATGGTGAGTCGATAAGCGGGACTAACAAGCTGTTCTTCGAAGTCAGTGCCGGAGAATATGCGGTTGTTCGTCGAAGAGACATCTTGGGGGGGATCTGTCGAGATGAAATGATCATATTATTGGATTTCGGGCGCAATGGCAACGGCAGGTCACGATTCAACGACGATTCTCAATTGTGTATAGTCATGCATAGCCTGTGATTTATGAGGCGAGTGGCTCAGTATCAAAGCTGGGACTGTTCTAGTGCAGCTTTGATGACTCTGGACCACTTGGATAGTAGCCGAAGTCAATGTTGTAATCGATAATCCATGAGACTTGTCCAAATACTGTCAAGGACAGCTTTTCCGAAACCTAAAAGAGGGGGAGAGTGGGTGAAGTGATGGTGTCAACAAGGTGCCGAACAGTTCTCGGCTCGAATTGAATGACTACCGATGTCCAAGACGAAGGGAAGTGTGGGAGCGCGCGCGCGCGAGAGAGAGAGAGAGGGAGAGAGAGAGAGAGAGAGAGTGTGTGTGTATGTGTGTCTAGTCGCTTGTGCACGTCAAGTCAAGGAATAGTACGATGAGAAAGTAGACAGTGAACACCTTGCAACCAGGCATAGGTCACTGTAGAGTAGCAGTAACAAAATAAAGCTCAAAGAAAGTCACAAACATCAGCAGCTTGACACAAAGTACTATACAGTGTTGTAGCCGGCGGCGGGCACGAAGAGTGATTATAAACATGTTTGCCAGTCAGTCGGCCGGTCAGCCAGACGCAAGGTGGTTTGGTGCCAATCCTGAGTCGTCGTGAAATGTTTCACAGACCAGCAGAAAAAGAAGTGGCGCTGTAAGGAGAGCTGATGTGAGTGGATGGAAGACTGTCAAGATGAAACACGGGAGGGGCTCTTTCCTGACTCCTACAGTTATCTACGTTACTGCGCGTACTAAGCTAACTTAGTCTGACTGGCGGCGTCTGGTTACTACTAATAACTAGTACATGGTAGTGCGAGTGTCTACTACGCACAAGCAGGGGTTGCGCTAACCTGAGCAGTTCATTCTCTCTGCTTCTTGTCACGGCTTACAATCCTCGACTGTTCGAGTTTCATCGTCTCCTGTCCATCTGACTACGTTTACAACCACCCCGGTCTGTCGATGCTACCCTAATGCTGCGGAGACAAGCGAGCACAGATTCAATTTCCAGAGTCATAATAACGTACACATGCAACTAGAAACCTGGGGTATCAGAAAGCTAGCCGACAACCCGGCCAGGACAGAGAACCAAGAACAGACAGTAAGTATACATGCCACAACACAAGTCGACATCATGGCAGCATGATAACAGTACAACGTGACAAAACAACCAAGATTGAAAGACGAGAACCAGATACGCCTTGAAGAATGATGTGCAGGAGAGACTTCGCTGAAGTCAACATCGTCTGGCTTTGTAAAAGAGAATCCCAAGCGCCGTTCAACAATGACTAATCGAGCAGGAAAGAAAAAGCCTAAATGCAATGGCGAATTTCTAGTTTCCCCGCGTATCAGATACCAGGGGACGATCATATAATCAACATTGGATGGCGTTGAGACCCAATATTTGTTTGAACGGGTGGCTGCATTACACATCCTCCGGCACTTCGATGATGGAATTTCGCGGGTCAGCAACACTTATAGCAGGCGGCTTGGGCGAGATTGGGTCTGGCTGATTGCTCGTTCCACCCGCAGACAAGAGACTTCGACGAGAATTCCTGTTCAGATGACCTTGCTCAACGCGATCTTGTATCATCTCATCAAGCATACGAGAAACCTCATCAACACTCTTCCGGTTGGGATTGACTTCCCGTTCCGATATACTGGCGAGGGAAAGGGTGTTGTTGACCGGGCTAGTGGCACTAAGGGGACTGGCAAGTGAGCTTGCATTGCTGCCGCTGGCCTGATGGCCCATCATTCGCTTATCCTGTCCCGAGACATCGATGGTCATTTGGGCAACGTCTCGCTGACGCGCTGCTGAACGCAGAGCAGTGAGCATCCGGTCTTTGTCGTCCAGTTGAATTCGTAGCTCGGATATTTCCATGTCCTTTTCACGTAGCAACGCCATCATGTCTGCATCGTCACCGTTCTTCACTTGTGACAGACCCATTGACATCCTCGAATGACTTGAGCGCCTCGCTTGAAGTAGTCGACGTTCCAGTGTGGATATGTATCGATTTTTATCTGCCAAATCGGCCTGTAACGCAGTCAATTGCATCTGTAGACTGGCGTTTCCGTCACCGAACTCGCCAACGGTATCATCATCCTCGTCCGGCACCATCGACGAACGTCGAAACTGATACGCGCTGCCAGGGTCCGCACTGTATAGAGACTGCTGCGAAACCGTCCGTCGTAACGAGTTCGCGCCAAGTGTAGATTGACTTGACGAAGAGTACAATGACCGTGTACGCGTATCATTCATGCCAGATATGGTCGACAATCGGTCAAAGGCAGCGGTTGCACTGTGGCTGTTGACACCGGTGGATTTGGAAGACAGAATGAGTCGATTCAGATGCTCAATACGCTCCTTGAGAGCAGTTCGAGCCAGTTGCATCTCGAGCATTTGCTCTTCGTGGCGAGCTTCAGCTTCTTTCTCCATTCGCTCCTCCTCCATCTTCATGTCATTTTCTGCTTGAGTTTTGCTCTGCGTTTCTAATTGAGCACGCAGAGTTTGGATTTCCATTCGATAGCGTTCCAGCAATACTCTACTTCCGCCATCGCCATTTCCCCCATACGCCTCTTCTGCTCGTTTGGCATGGCTGACGATGTTGTTCTTTGCTCTGGCCGCGAATTTTAGAGTGTTGAGTGTTTCGTTCGTATGTGTGTTGGCAGGAGCAGCGCTGCCAGACGCGCCGATCTGTATTGTACAGAGAATGCTGACGAGTGAATTTCCCGACAATGCTGGCTGCAGTAGCCTTGTCAACTTACTATCACGATAAGGCAAATGCTTGCCTTCCTTGTCCGTAGCATTAGCCGACTTCTCCTTACTCTCTGAAAGTCTCGCAATGACCGTTCCCAAAGTAAGCAAACTCTTATTGATGTGAGCACCTTCCGTCCGCCTTTCTTTGTTCTCTGCAGCACGCTCAGAACCAGCAAGGTCGATCAGACTCAGAGTCGAGACTCGTACACCTCCAGGACCCACGGCGGACCGCTTGTCCTGGGTCGAATTGCCGCTGGGGACTCGCTCACGACTTTCCACTACAATTTGGACGACGGCATGACTTCGAGAACTCCGCGCATTGAATTGCGTGCTACCCGTCCTACGTGCGTGATCTCCCCGGGCAATGACACGAAGAAGTTGGGTTGGACTTTGCACAATTTCTTCCTTCAGAGGTGTGGCATATACGCCCCTCTTACTGTCTTCACGCAGCTTGATTTCTTCTTGCGGAGGCGCGCTGGGTCCCGTTGCACCTGCACTCGAAGCCGAGAGTAGGTCGTGTATCTTCTCATTGTAAATCTCCAAATAACTGACACGAAGCAGGAACTCTCGATGTGGGGTTTCGCGAATGTATGAAAAGATGTCCGTGATTGCCAAAGGGATAACACCGGGCGATGAGGCGGTTCCTTGCATCGAGAATGTCTTTCCAGTACCCGTCATGCCATAAGCGAAAACAGTTCCATGGTAGCCTTCCATGACTCTCCGGACCAGACGCTTGGCTGACGAATCGTAGACTTTGGAATTGTTGTCGTGTGCGGTAAAAACATTATCTAAACGCCATTAGATTGAAATACCGTAAACGATGATTCACCTTTTCTTACCGTACAGATAATCATAGCTCTCCTTTCCTCGAAAGGATATCAGTGACCTTCGACCATCGACCAGCCATTCTCCTTCTGCACGCGAGTTTTCGCTCGCGCCGTTATCAGGTCTTACTCGCACACTAACGATGACATTACCCTTTGCTTCTTTAGGTCGTGCGCCTTTTTTGCCCGCTCCTAAGCTGTCCTTGGAGTCCAGCCCTGTGTCCTCGGTTTCATCAAAAGTCGTCGCGCTCGTCGAATACGATCCCTGCGCTGACGAGCTTCTGCTGTGCGGCGGGGAAGAGGTACTGACTTGTCCTTCAAAGTCTCTGCCGACCGCTGTATTCAAGACTGTTTTCCCGTCGCTGTCGTGATCGAGAAGAGACACTGCTTTTGAGCTACGATTGCTTGCAATGGTCGCTGAGCTGAGTCGCGTCTGTTTTTTGCGTTTGATTGTTGACGACTTCGTGATGTCCGGGGTACTACGCGCCGTCGATGGAACATGCGAAGTCGTACTTGATATCGAGGCCATTGATAATCTACCGCTCGACTTTGGAGGTTGGGGGAAGGCTGCTATGCTTACAGACCTTCGCAAGCTCTTGTCGGTGCCATTTGGTGTCGTTGTGCCCGAAACGGAACGCATGAAAGAACTCGGTTGACTATTTCCGCCTAGGGAAGGTCTTGCGGGTGGACGAAGCTTGGAGGGGGAAGGTGATGCGCTTCTTTGAGAGTCTGAAACGGCAGACAATGGTTTCAATTTTCGCGGAGGGAGCGCAGATAGGCTGCCAGTCGGCGCGTTGCTCGCCTGGCTCGAGGTTCGAGGGAGGGCGGACTGAGTGGTCATGGTTCTCTGTGTGTTCGTTTTAACCCTTTTGACAACGAGACGCCCGTATATGACTCAGCCCATTGGCCGATCCCAGATTTAGATGGTTTTCGCCGGTATGAGGCCTTCACCGAAGTTCAATAGTCACTGGAATCATCTGATGTCTGATCAGCAAGCATTCTTTGACTGAGTGCCGCATACAAGCTAGACAGAAGTAATTTCAGGAACGGGACGTAGGCAAACGCTTTCGAGGGGCGCAAGTCATGTCGTAGAAATCTCTCTTGGACAGGGCACGTCTTCTCTTTGCTCTCAAAGCTTCCGATGCGGGCAGATTCTAAACTCACTTACATCACAACAGATATTTGAGACTCGCAACTCGTAGTTGTAAGAAACCGAAGTATTGAAATTAGATGGACTTATTTTCGTGTTACAGCTTCGCCAACATGAAAGAGGTTGCGCGAACTTCAGGACAGGAGGAGGAGCGATGTGGATGGTGACTGCAATAGGTCAGACGAGTCCAAGCGGTGCTGCTTATCGTGGGGGGGATTCCGCAGCTGGTCGTAGCATAAGCAGACGTAAGTACAGCAACAAGACGCGTTCAATGCGCGGTGCTTTTCGAACACGGTAAAGATAGTGTCTCTCTCTTAAGAAAGTGGATGAGGGAGTGGGTTTCGATAATAATAAAGTCTGATCAGAAGTCGAGAACGTCAAGATCAAATAGGAAGGCACCAAGCTCGAGTCAAGAAAAAGTGAGGGAAGGACCATAAGGGGTAAACTCCTGCGCTAAAAGGCAGGAGCGGGCGCTAATAGGCTCCATCCCTCTTGGTTTTCGCAGTCACTAGACTCACTAGACTCCCTTCAGCTTAGCAGCGGCCTGAGCATTGTCAACAATAAAATCATCAATACCCCTGGCCTGGCGAATAGCACTCTAGGGATCCCACTTATTCAGTATGGAGAATGAATGGCCTGGTCTGTTTGGCTGCTGTGACCTATGCACGCATGGGGTATTAGAACGTTCAACGCAGGGAGGACAAGAATATCGACTTAATATAAGTCTGTGCCTTTCAAGGACGCACGACAGCATCCAGCTTGTTCATACACTGTATCCTGGCCGTGTGGTGAGATGCAACTACGAAGTAATATTGGGCCCAAGCATCTGGCACAGGCATTGACAAGTTACTGGAGTTCTTCAGGAAAGAAGCTGACGGACCGCCATACTACATCGCAATTCGCACCATTTGACTCGTTCGTCATCTTTTGGCACGACAGATCGAATTGGTTCATACGCCATTATTTGCTAATTCTCTTTGGTCGTTTCTGCACGTCGATCGATGAGATGATGCTTTAATTCAACGTTCCATGTCGGGGCAGGGCGCGATTGTTACACCAAGTGTAACTAAGAGGTGCGCGAATATACTGTTTGAAAAGGACTTGATTCGTCTCTGCTATGTAGCTGGGAACTGGGAAGGTCCTGGATTCGCTGATACCCAATCTATACACTAGCCCGGTGGACAGGGCCAGAAGATGATTCCATAAGACTCTGAGCGAAGCAAACAGCCTGACGCGAGTGACGACATGTACTGGCCCCAGCCAGTCAGCGAACATGTCAACAGTAGCTCGTCTCAGATCTAAAATCCAAATTCAAGTCGCTACCCCTTTCGCTGCGCCTTTCGCTGCTCTCGCTCCTCCTGTTGTACTAATGCATCGTACGAGAAACGAAGACCACTTTTCCGGAGGTTCAGGATCACAACAGCATATTCCATTCACCAACTAGACACGCTTGGCGGCCAGATGACTGTAAGTGATTCGAATACTGCTTCGTACGTCATGAAAACCGACGAGCTCAAGCAGGTCATAGAGCAAAGTCATGGATGATGCTCATGGTTGGGCGAATCGTAAAAGCCAATGTATGATATGCATTGGTCGATGCCGCACTCATTTGCCCCCAAAATCGAGCTGTCGAGCAGCATTTTTGAAACGTCCCTCAGAATCTTCTCCGGCTCGCCGCGAGAGATCGCTACCCATCTTTTGTGAGCCTCCCGACTTTCGTGGTAGAGATTCCTTGGGAGTCGGTCTTGGCTCGTTTCTCCACCACGCATGCTGCAAGATCTGACGCGCTGAACTCCGCTTCCGAGGATCAAGGGTGGTCATGGACATCAAGAGATCCGCGCCGAGAGGCCCAGCCGTAGGAAACTGACGTAAGAAAAACTCCCTTCCTTGTAGAGGAGTCGTTCGATCACCAGGAGATACGTAATTGGGCAATCTGGTGACACCAGGCCAATTATCTTCCGTCGGATTTCCGAATGCTTCACTGATCTTGGCAATTTGGTCCATGTCACTGTTTCCAGCCACAAAGGGCACACGAAGAAGTAACTCCGCGAATACCATACCCATCGACCACACATCCACTGCGGCTGAGTATTGTCGAGCACCATACAAGAGTTCAGGGGGCCTGTACCAGCGAGTAATGACCTGGTGCGTCATGTTCAGATACGGGTCAGCAAATGACCGTGCCAAACCGAAATCAGCGAGCTTCACTTCGCCATCCGACGCTATCAACAAATTGTTCGGTTTGATATCACGATGCAAGACAAAATTTTCGTGGCAGAACCAGACACCCCTTGTAAGCATGCCCATCCAAGCTTTAACATCTGCAACACCGTATTGGATATTGCCATCTTTGATCAGCATTTCGAGGTCGCCCAGTGGCAAGTATTCGAGCACGAGATTAAGGTTTTGATCCTTTGAAGAAAAGACGTCATGAAGGGCAATGATGTTGGGGTGAGACAGTTCTTGTAGATATTTGATTTCCCGAATGGCGTCCATGGAGAGCCCGTCTCGATAGTCGGCGTTGACTTTGATCTTTTTGATGGCGATAAGGGACGAAGGCGTTTCGCGCAAGTAGCCCAGGTAGACGATGGCGTAAGTACCCTCACCGAGTTTTCTGTCTAGACTTTTTGGTCAGACAGGCAAGGAAAGTAAAGGGCTGGCGGTTCATACCTTTGACGTATCTCCGCCTCACGTTATCATTCATTTGATCAGACAGCCCGGAAGTTGCGGTCGCATCGTGAAACGGGGATGCGGGAGCACCCTGGCTCGCACTTCTTACAGCAAGGTCTTTTGACTTGGAAGCTGCAGAAATTGAAAGCGAAGCAGCAGCAGGTGATTGTGTAATGAGAGGTGAGACTGCCATTTTTGGAACTCTGAGCTAGCTCAAACAAGAACAAGAGATCAAGAAATTTCGTCACAAACGGGACTACATGATAGAAGGAAGACCCATGGTGTCAGAGAATTATTTCATGTTAAGAGATTGAATATATTTTGATTTTGAGTAAAGCAGCTGTAGTTGAGAGCTTGAGGTGTTTCTGAGCTCCGCGGGGCGGACTATTATTGATCCAGCCAGGGGCCTTGGTTCGCCCCGGCCCAACATCAAACCTTGCCGACGCCGATTGGATAACCTCAAAAAAACGTCTGTTAAGACTTATGAGCATACCCGACCCTGGAAATTGCTCAGCACACACCATTCACGCATTTTCCGAAAGTTTTATTACTTGAAAGATAAACCTACAACAGTTGATGGTGTCAATTTAACAGAAGAAAAGCAAACATGCTGATTCCCAGTCGCCGTTTCGGCGGCTTTATAAACACTTCGAGAACTCTTCTCAGTGCCTTCGCGCCGCCCTCTACCTCCACGCCCATATATCAATGCGTGAGATGCCTCCATCAAAATAAAGCAACGTCCATTATTCCACAACCAACGCCCTTCGTCCCTGATGTGCCGACTTTCCTATCCTTGATTGGCCGCGAAATGCACAAACACGCCAGCAAGTTCACCTCTTGGGACAGTCTCTTCTCCCTTTCCTCCGCTGAACTACGGGAACTCGGTATCGAACCGGCCAGACAACGACGATACCTACTCCGACAGCGCGAGAAATTCAAGCATGGCATCTACGGCCCCGGCGGAGATTTGGATGTCGTCGTTGACGGCGCTGCTCAACTTCGCGTTGCTGAGGTCCCTGTCCAATCCTCGATAACTCAGGGCGAGGAGACCAATACGTCGTTGCCGAGTGCATCCGCTACCCTGTCGCCGGGAATGCGAAAGGTGATTGTGAATATTGCACCGGATGCGGAGAAATACGAGTACAAGCCTGGCGACGCGATCAAGAAGTATGCGCATATGAAGATCTTTCGGGGATCCACAGTGAAAGGACCGTTTATTCAAGCCATAAAAGGTACCAATGGCTCCGCAGTCTTGATCAAAGCGACAGAAGGTATGTGGGAGGACAGACGCGGACAAAAGGTTGATGGCGGTGAGCGACGACGTGCTGAGGTTCGGGCCAAGAAGCGAAGTGCAGAGAGAAGGGCTGCTGGTGTTTAAGCCAGTCGTGTATTTTTGCAGGGGTGGGTGTATTACAAGATCAACGCGAGAACCCTTTGCGGTCTCTTTAAAGCCTCTTTCATGACTCTACTGCATCGTGTCATGGGGATATTTGTACACTATGTTGGCTGTCGAGTTTCAATTAGCAGAGAAAATGTAACATCTACTTGACTCTTTTCATTACCATTGTCTATGCGGGAAAGAACACTGCGCTGTACAATCTATCGAGGTACCAGTGGGAAGCAAGTGCAAGGATTCATCTCAATTGTGTATATATGGTTGTTGTGTGCATCGAAAGTTCTGAAACCACGAGATACTCAATCCTCGAGGCGATTCGTAATTGATCTCGTCATGGAACAATATACAAGAATGGAGCAGCGCAGGTATATGTGCATGTCTCAGCTTTCGCTCTAGACATAACACCGCTTGCGCTCCCAGGTATTAATATTGGTGTTGATGTGTAGAGAAAAGTGGTAGAAAACGACATTATAGAAATTTAACAAGTACCTTACTCCTGCGAAAACGACATGCAAGTAGAAACCTAGGCATATCAAGCCTTAGTAGGCGCGTCTCTTCTCTCGTATTGAACAACAGAGTTCGCCCAGGGTCTTGAGAACAACGACTGTAGAATGACGTGTTAGCATACATTTTTCCCCCGTGATATTCAACAGATGACTTACGGAGTAATCAGTTGCCGGAACATCTTCAACATTTGGCAAGTTCTTGAATTTGAGCTGTCTGACCAATGCTGCACAGATGGCACCCAATTGAACATACGCAAACTGCTCGCCGATGCAACGGTGTCGTCCAGCACCAAAAGGCAGGTAGGGACTCCCAGCACCTTTGCTGATGAGACCATATCCATAATCAATTTGCTCATCATCATCCTCGGCAGCCTTGACACCATCCCATCGATGAGGGTCCCAGTCTAAAGGCTCAGAAAAGTGCTCAGGGGATCGTGCAGTGACTCCAGGCGATGAAAGTACGTTGTGAGAGGTAGGAATAACGTAGGGAGTACCTTCAATTGGAAGGGGGCTCTTGACAGCACGGAGGATAGAATGGATAGGGGCATGTAGACGAAGAGTCTCCTTGATAACGTTGGCTTGAAGTTCGAGTTTCTGTAGGTTCTCATGGGTTAGAGGGGGAAGATCTGCCCCTAGGACGCGGATTTGTTCCTGGTATAGCTGTTCAGTTATCTTGGGCTGCGAAGCTAGTCGAAGAACGATCCAAGAGATGGTAGAAGACGAAGAGTGTTGACCGGCCATTAACAGAGCAATCATCATGTGGGCGACCTCAATATCAGGAACCGGGGTTCCATCCTTGTAGACGCAAGACATCAGGTTCCAGACCATATCCTCAGAATCCTTCTCTCCACCAGCTTGACGACGCTTTCGGATAATTTCCATGTAAGTCTCTGCCATTTTCTTCTGGGCGGCGTCACGCTTGCGATTGTGAGGGAGAGGAGCCCAGGGAAGCATGAAATTGATGGGGGCGAAGCCCATATCAAGGTCGTGATACAGTTCAGCGAATGTCGAGTCGAATTTGTCTCGGACCTCCTTGCCTTGTAGCGATCGAGAAGCCGTATAGATTGTGATTTCTGCCATGACTTTACCGACATCGATAGTTCCGCGAGGTTGTTTCAGGGCATTGGCGCTTGCGACATACTCGTTGACCTCCTTGGTGATCAAGTCGACATAGGAGCGTAGCGCATCCGAGGTCAACCCGAATTTGACAAACTGCATCAACGTTGTCATGATTAGTACTTGCTTATAGTCAAACAGTCAAGTCTTTTAAATCTTCTCACCTTCTTCTGTTCCATAAGCTTGGAATTAGGGCAATCGTACACAACATGCTTGCCAAACACAGGTGTCGTGAGCGGGGAGTAAACTTCTTCGGCGCAAACATCGCGCAATTTCGCGTTCAAAATAAAGTCGTTGCCTTTGGTTCCCAAAAAGACGGTAGTCTTTTTGCCGAGTAGGATGAACGTGAAGATGTCGCCGTACTGTTCGCGAACGGTAAATTAGCCAATATGTCCAGATGCGATACTACATTCCATGAGCTCTGTCTAACCTTCCTGCGACATTGGAAAAAGAACTTGTACGGGTCGATCCCGTAGCTGATCGTGCTGCCAACGAACGGGAACCAGTGAAACACAACCGGAGGCTCATTTGGATTCTTGAACAACAACTGAGCCAACACGTTGATCACGACGCTCAAGACAATCACGGTGACAAAGCCCAGTCCGGCAAGCACATAGATTGACTGTGTCGAGCATTGTGCGCAGATTTTGTCGAGGGCAGCGGCAAAAAGCCCCATGATGTATGACGGTCCTGGTGACAGCCTTGTAGCAATCGGTAGGGACGAGAGTCGAGAGTCAGAACGAATGCCACGGGACAATCTGTCTTGGTAGGATCTATCTCGTAGTAAATAAGTCAAGACGGTGTAGCGGGTGAGGAGTGCAGCAACGACGGCTTTCCAAATAAATTATCATTGAAGCCCGCCAAGCTGCCTCTGCTTATCCAGGGGCAACTGGGACCGACTAAGCCGAAAGGAGCATAGTCGGCCTGTGTCCTTAAATTTTTCTACCCGGAGTCACGCCACAAACAGTCAACGCATCGGCCAATGCGATCGCCGAGAAAATAAATCACCTTATGATTCATTTGTTGCTTTAGTAGCCTGGCTACATATATACAGTCGACGGATACCGGTTCTGTTCACCCTTTTCCATCAAAGACTGACTACTAACAATATATACAAACGCCCCCTCCCTTCCCTCCCCACGTTGACACTCCTTTTTATAACGAAGCTCTGATTGCCTGTAAAACTCCTCAACGTACATAAGTAGCCAAACGCTTCAACACCATGGTCTCCGAATCGAAATAGTTAAGGCTACGTAGATGCGCCTAATTCTTGAGATGACCGTTGGCAAAATAGCGAGTGCCCGCCTCATCTTCATACAAGACTTGGTCGCCGCGGCCACCCATGTTGACAAATTCAGCTGGCGGACGGTTTGCACCCGGTCTCGGCTCGTGGTTCTGGGAGTGTTTGTTGGCTGGATTCTTGCGAAACACTTTGACTTCCTCCTCGTCGTCCTGTACTATATCATGGACTTCCACATCGACGATTGAACTGAGCAGTGTGCGTTCACGCTCTACTTTCCGCCTTGAAAAATCAAGTTGATCCATGGCGCCAGTCAAGCCGTCTGTGCTGTCAGCAACGCTTGGAAACTTGCCGGTCAGCCAAGGATGCTCAAGACATTCGTCGACCGTGATTCGCTTTTCGACATTGACGGTGAGCATTCGATCAATGAGGTCTAACGCAAGGTCCGGGATGGAATCCCAGTAAGGGGACGGGTAGTCGAATCGGCCCAATCTGATCTGTTGCGCCAGATTGTACGGGCTTTCCGGAGTACAAAGCTCATCTGAAAAAGGCGGGAATCCACAAAGGCAAATGTAAAGCACCACGCCTAAAGACCAGATATCAACAGCCTTGGTGTATCGCCGGTGCCGGGACTCTTCCAAGATCTCGGGTGCGACGTCTATCTCATGATCAGCCAATTTTCATTCTACACTGGACCTGTTTCTATACATACAACTCGGCGTTCCACATCTGAAGACAGTCAGCCTCCGGCATCCTTCGAAGGCCAAGGGGATGATTACTTACAACGTAGTCGTAAATGAGTCTTCTCCAATGATTTTTGCGAGGCCAAAATCGGCCAACTTTACGTGAAGATTCTTATCTGCAAGAAGAATGTTTTCGGGCTTGATATCACGATGCACAATTCCTCGGTCGTGCTGCAGAATGAGTTTTAGCCACGTTCGTGAGTACCAATTAACCAAGCCTGCTTACCAGATACTTCAAGCCATTGAACAGTTGAAGAAATACTTTGCGAGTCTGACTCTCGGACAGCTTCTGCTTTCTCACAATGTAATTAAAGAGCTCACCCTCCGGGGCGAGTTCCAGGACCAAATACGCACCGTCCCGCTCATCAAATGTATCCTTTAGACACAAAACATTCGGGTGGTTGACACTCATCAACAGAGCAATTTCTTGCTGAAGAGCCTCGGCTTGTGACTTTTGTGACTCACTTTGGCGCCTTTCGAAGACTTTGACGGCAAACTTCTTACCTGTAGCGCGCTCCACACACAGATAGACTGTCGCAAAGTGACCCTTTCCAAGTTGCTGGAGAATTCTGTATTGTTGGCGGAACCCACTCGTGTCCCTTGTTCGTGGATATCGGAAGACAAATCGAGCCTCGTCAATGATTGTAACCTCGTCACCGTCCTCAAGCTCCCGGTTCTTGTTGCGACCCAATATAGCCTCGTTCACGAAGGTTCCATTACTGGAGAGATCTTCAATAATCGCGACAACGTCTCCATTTCTTGTTTCATTGAAGATCAAACAGTGTCGATTGGATATGGTTGGGATTTCTAAAACGAGGTCTGCACAGGCATTACGTTAGCACACTCATCTTCCGTGGAATTAACACGGTTTTTAGCTTACCGCATTCAGGATGACGCCCAATCAGGTAGCCACCTGGGGGATAGGCTGGGGATTTGGTGGAGTCTAGCTTTTTAGGTGTCTTTGACTGCTTCTTCGAGCTTCGACTGGGCGAACTTGTTGCTTCTCGGTCGGTCTGGCCGCACGAGCCGCTGTCACAGCTATTTCTTTTCCTCAGGACTAAAGCATGTCCAGCTTTGTCATCCAGAGGAATCAGATAACCCCAGACCCCTTCCGCGGCTTCATCTTCTACATCGTCTGCGAACGCTCGCGGCGGATAGACGAACTGAGAAAGCGCTTGAGTGTCACCGGGTGGAGACGAAAAGACTGGTAGGCTTTCTTCCGGGCTCGCAATGCGGCGTCCTTCGGGGGTTATGGTTACAGCTTTTTGTATGTCCGTGGCTGTAGAGTCATGGTGTGTCAAAGGCGTTGGGAGGTATGAACTCTTGACTGGAGTTTTCGTGACGGTCGTTGCTCCGGTCTGAGAGGCCAACCGCTCTGAACGTCGCGGCTTTTGTGACTTTGTGACCCCCGGTTGCTCTTCGCTTCCCTATAGCATACATGATAATTAGCGAGAGCACGGGTGATAAAAAAACCCAACATAAAACAAAAACACCAGAAGCATAGATCCATACCCGACGACGCTTCAACGAGCTTCGCTCGTTGCGAGGCGCCATTGGAAGTTAAGCAATGACGCGTGTAACAAGCCTATTGAGGAGTTCAGATCTTTCTTGCGACGAGTCAGACGAAGACACGAAGACAAGCCAACACGTGGGGGAGTACAATAGTTGGCAAACGCAATTATCTCATCTTTAGAAGATGCAATGGTCTCTCGCCAACGAAAGTCGCCCAATCTGTCCAGTCAGTCGCCAGAAGAGAGGAGTTGGCGAATGTAAATTGTAATGAAGCAGTGGAGAAGGCTGCAGCAGTCAGGCGGAGCCGCAGCCAACTAGTCACTACGTATTAGTTCAACTACGTCCACAGAGAAAGGAGGGTCAGCACAGCCCGCCCTCGACTAGGCAACGATGGGCCAGATCAACCTTCTTCTTTGTCTTCATCTTGTCAACGAAAGGTGGAGCAGTACAGCGAGTCCTGACAGGCAATGTCATTATATCTCTTCCATGCAATGTCCTCATTTTCTTGATTCGATGGTTGTGTACACAAACAGACAGCCTATAGGAGACTTTGGTGCGCGGCTCATGATATCATAGCCAGAGCCATTAAGGGGATGTTCCACGGTCGATGCTCATCTGAGTATTTGTGCTAGCGAGAAGAGGAAAATACGGTAGATTTATGTGTCGAAAACCCATACCATCGGGCTAGGTAGTACGTAGTCAACTATGTACAGTGATCAGTGGCTTAATTACATCAAGTCAGTAGTTCAGATACATTCGCATAGTTAACGTTAATTGGTTATGTTACTGCGTAGGTTAGTACGTGGTGGACAATGCCTGCCGGATTGGGCCCAAGCTCTTCTGGGTGACGCGGAAGGAGCCTTTTAGCTTCGGAGTTGCGATGCACCTGCCTCAACATATCGCCAGACGACCCCTTCTTTGGATAACATCCCCAAGCAACTCAGCTCATCCTACTGCCGACCGAGTCTGAATTGTTCGCTCCGTCTTGGGGCTTGCTACCTTTACAATGGATGCGTGAGTCCATTCCCGCTGCCACATCCTGTCATCGGCCGGACAGATACTAACGGCTTTGTTTTCTATGCGATTGGTAGTTTCACTTCCGGTCTCAGACGCAAAGCATTCGAGCGTCTCGCATTTCTGGATACCTTGGGCTCCCAAGAGAACTCCGCGAAACCTAGTGTTGCCCGATTGATCAATGAATGCAAGCCGCAAACTTCACATTCAGGTGGCTTCCGGGATGGGCTCTCTCAAGGTCACGGAAAAGCTCCCATGGTTCGTTGGCTCGTGAATCCACGTACATGGTATTCCTCAATTTAATGCTGATAACAGGCGCTTCGCGAGCTTGAAATAATTCTTGCTCTGACCAAGACCTCCGCAAACGTTACTCGCCGTGACCAGATGCTGAATCTCACTTCGCAATTTGCCGGGCACTTGACAGAATCGTACAGCCAGAAATTCCGAACGTCATCTTTCTTACACGATATCAAACCGTCTCCCTGGGAGGCTTTGACGCACGGATTGACTGACGGCCTACTGAGTCTGAGCGCGAATGATGCCTCGGTTCGCGAACATGCTACTGGCGCCATCATGACATATCTGAATAACTGCGCGCGGGCTGTCAAGGGTTTGCTAAAAGGTGGAATTGACCGATCCGAGTTGGATGGTGCCACTGGACCAATTGATATTCTTATCACCGCCCTTTCCTTAGTCGGCTTTCTGGAAGCTGCCTCGCACTCCACCGAGTTGTGGAACGCAACGGAGAAGCTTTCCATTGTTCAATCGTTGGAGAGTATACTATCCGCCAACTTTCTCGTAGCTGTGGAGACCGCAGCCTCGAAAATTCGCAATTCAAATGCAATAGATTCCACATTGCGTGACTGGAAGAGATATAATCGAAGATACGCCGCTCAGCGGCGCCCCATAGGAGCTATATTATTGCAACAGTGCTTCTCGCGCTTTATCAAATCCTGCACAGTCACGACAGTTCTCATGTCCGCTGCTCCGACTGATGCATCACTTTTGGAGAAGTATGCAGATGGTGAAATTCTGGCGAAGATTTCCAGTGAAGCAGAAGAAGTCGCACTGGTCAAGCACCTTGTAGGCGTCCTAACGGACAAAATACAGAATTTTGAAGATGGCGCCGACTACCTGCAAATTGGCTCGCAGTGGCAACAGGAACTTGCTTTCTCGGCGAAGATCTCGTGCTTAGTTGCATTCCTGAATTGTATGACTTTGAATGAGGAATTAGCTGATACCGGGTTGTTACTTTCGTGGCTTGAGGATACTGTTGCTGATCAAAGCCAGATGGCAGCTTTTGATCTGGCAACCACGGCGTTTAAAGTCATTGCAGGTACTGCAAAGCTTTTTCCTGCCAATGCTTCTAGTCTGAGTCATCTTCTGCTGAAATTCATAACTCAAGGGAGCTCAAGTCTATCAACTGCCTCCGTTGCAGCCAAGTGTCTGGCAAAAATCCTCGAAGTCCTGTCGCAAGATTTTGTGATCACCACGCTGTATTCATTGGGCAACGTCTTGAGCCCGACAGCGGCGGGTACCGAGCGTCCAGTACAACTCCCTGCTGAGACCTCCGAGAACAGTCCGACGGTGGATGCCTATCATTCAAATGGTCACAGCGTCGTTTCTCTCTCTTATGATGATGAGGAGGACGCCACAGCCACGCACCGTAACGTTATTCATGCAATCGTCACCATCGCTGTCAACTGTGAGGACGAGAACATTGCAGCTCTTGCTCAATCCATGCTCCTTCAGAAAATCGGCAGAATCAGCGTCATAGCTGATGCATATATTATACAGGAGACTGCCACCTTGGCACTTGTCAACAAGCATTCAGAATTTCAGTTGTTATTGAAATTTTACACCCGCCTTCACCACGAAGCTCTGCTTCGAGACCACAGTATTATCGCTGACGCCGTTCATAACGCAAGAAATCGTCTTTCTGTGGCACTGAGGCACAGTCCAATTCATAAGGCCACTTACCTCGTGCATTTGCTGGAAGGTATCATCAGTAAAGGCGACATTTCAGATCTCGGGCATGACAGACATAAAGACTTTAGTCTATCTCCGGACGATATTACACCATATCTTAAGCCACTTGCGCTCCTGGTCACGAGTGACGTGAGTAGAGAAAAAGATATCAGCGAGCCTTCACAGTATGACGAAGATACAGCTGCTTTGTTTCGCGATGCTTGGTATAACATTGCTGTACATGGGATCTCGCTTGAGTCTGATATTGGTCGACGATTCAGGAGTGAACTGTGTGCTATTGCGGAGAAGTCGCCTCCTTTAGTCCCAGGAAATCGGACCGAGATCTTGGAAAGCGATGTTGAACTGAACATCATTCTGAGACGCGGTATGGGACATCAGCGGCTGGCTGAGCAGAGGAAGCTGCTCAGCAATGAACTCCCAGAGCACGAGTCTAGCCTCAAGCGCGTCAGCTATCAGGAAACAATCTTCCTGAATGCGAGCTTACTAATTGAAAGCCTTCGAGCCTCGGCTGGGGATTGTACAAGGATTCTCCTGTATTTTTTGGATCCAACCCTAAGTTCGTCCGAAATGGGAAAATGCATGAAAGCTGTTGCGCACAAAGTCATCGATACACATTTGTCTAAGACTCTTTTGAGTTCCGGCGAACGGTTTGGTAGTCCGCACCTGTCCCAGCAGCTTGCGGGAATTTTTATTACTGGCTGTCATCGCATACACCGGGTCCAGGAAGTTGCTTTAGACTGCGCTAGCAAGATCATCAGTCGGTCCCCATCCGTTCTCTGCGACAGAACTCCACTATTCATTATGCTTGATCTCCTTACCATCATGTGGTCATCCTGCCTCGAGAATGACCTGGATGAATACGGATGGAAGTCGACTTTCACGAAAGGTGACGTGACAGTTAACTTATCTGACAACCACGAATCGAGAAAGCGAACTCTAGACTTGTTTCACTCTCGCGCTAAAGCTTGGATGCTAGTCGCTGTCAATCTCGCTCCATTAGACGTGAAAGGTCTTTTACAGGTACCTAGTTATGCCCTTTCTCAGAAGGTGGCATGTTGACTTACAACCCATGCTAGACGTATCTCTCCGAATACGAGGACGACGGCGCATATGGTCACATTTCTTTGGGACGCTCATTTGCCCTTCAAATGGCATCTCAAATACCCCAGAGTGATCCGCGACTTAGTATGTGACAGTCACACGAGAGAATCAATGCCGCTGTTCTAACATGTTTTTTAAGGTCACATTGAACACTATGGGGTCGACAACGTCAATTGTGCTTCAGATTTAATTGCTCAGTATACCACCCGTCAAGAATATAGATACTCCGAGTTCTCGCAGGCGAATGGAAGACGAAAGGAGATTGAGCAGACCAGTTAGTTTTTCCATACGTATCCTCGAGTTCTACTGACAGATCTGAACAGCAGATGATACAGTTGATCCTTATCTTACGCGGTATATTGAAGTGATAGAAAACCTCCTGAAGCAGCTTACTCTCAGGGTCTCCGCTGGCTATGATCTGTCTAGCCACGAATTACATGATGCATTGCGAAAGGCTGCAGCATTACTCTGCAGAAGTGACGATGATCTTCCCTCGATCGCCCACTATCTCGTTGATATACCGTTCAAGTTATTCACCAAGGAGTCAATTAAATTTGGCGTGTCTATCTGGCTAGGTGTTATCAATGAGAACCCAAAAACTGAATCAAGAATCTTGGCGGAGGTGGCATCGGCTTGGGAGTCTACCACTCTAGCCAGGAAAGGTATATTCGATCCTGCCTTCAAGTAAGTACCCAATTTTTTTTTGTCGATGAGATGTTCGAGTACATACTGACCATATGCAGTCACCCAGATCCTTTCTACACGGCCATAGAATTACTTCCTTCAGATAAGACAGCACTTATCCGAGAGCAACAACGGGCTCAAGAAGTTCTATCTCCTCATTTGCGTATTTTGCAGTTCTTCGAAAGTCACTTCAATGCCATACGATTGGCAAGCCCGCATTTGCAACGTATTTTTTCGCGAGCGATTAGCAGAACGCTTGTTGCACTACAGCGTAACAATGGACACCCTCTCTCCCGGGAGGTACATTTTCATGTCGTCTTGCTAGGCTTGAGAATACTTCAATACTCAACTACACAGAGCCGTCCCTACAAGTGGAAATTCAAAGACCAAATATTATCAGCTGCTCTCAGCTGGTTCAGGCATCCTCCCCGGTTAGTGATTCATAGTCTGTGTCGAAATCATACAAGTTCACTAAAAGCGATCTTCCAGGTGGTCTTTCGGCGGTAATCGCCTTCAACTGAAAGCCGAAGATAAAGTGCTGAAGGATGTTGAAGATGCATTGAAATACACTGCAAACCTGTCTTCCTCAAACGCGGGCCGTCGTCAATCCCTGCGAGACAAACAAGAACTCTTACAACACCTGATTGAGAACGAACGCATGCGCCTCAGGGTCTGGCTTTACCCCCTAGAGCAAGAAAAAAAGCACTACATAACGGGCTTGGGAGGGAAAAACCAATCTGAGGTAAGTAGCTTGTTCCACAAGTATTTTGATGTCGAATATTGACCACAGGAGAAGGCTATCCTTGATCAGCTGTTGCGCACTGCTTGGGCCGAGAATGCAAGCTTGGCAATTCAGGTTTGCACTCGTTTTCCGTCACAGAAGATTCACAACGATGTGCGTTGGCTGCTCCTTACTTATCCTGAAAAAGCAATGGAAGTTCCGGAAAGTTTGGAAATGATGTTCGGCTCTTCTTTGCCGGCGGACGTGAGCCCTCAATTGAAGGTAATTTGACACAAAGACTAATACCAGCACTCATCTATTTCATTATGACCCTCAGCTGACCTGTTGTCAAGTATCTCTTATACTGGAGCCCAGTGTCTCCTACTGAAGCTCTAACATATTTTCTACCTGCTTATGGTAACCACCCATTCATCCTTCAATATGCCATGCGGGCTTTAGAAAGCCACTCCATCGATGTCAGATTCTATTTCGTCCCTCAACTTGTACAGGCTTTGCGCTACGATGTGTTGGGCTATGTCGAACGATACATATATGAGTCTGCCAAACTTTCTCAGCTGTTCGCTCATCAAGTGATTTGGAACATGAAGGCAAACGCCTACAAGGATGAAGATTCTGAGATTGTATGTTTTAATCCAGAAGCCTGTCTCCTATGGGACTTCTTATAGTCTGTTTCTAACTTCGAATAGCCGGACTCGCTGAAACCTACGCTGGACAAATTCATGGACAGACTAGTGTCCAGCTTCTCTAATGAAGAACGTGATTTCTATGAACGAGAATTCTCCTTCTTCAACGAGATCACAGACGTTTCTGGTAAATTGCGCCCATACATCAAAAAGAGCAAGCCCGAAAAGAAACAGAAAATTGAGGAAGAACTTCGCAAGATCAAGGTGGAAGTTGGAGTTTACTTGCCCAGCAATCCGGACGGCATAGTCGTGGGAATCGATCGTAAGTCAGGAAAACCGCTGCAAAGTCACGCAAAGGCGCCATACATGGCCACATTCCGAATTCAGAAGACGAAAGCGCTGGAAGGTAAACCTATCGCAGGCAAGACGCCAGTTGACCAGGAGAAAGCGGAAGATCAAGCCACATACGAAGTTTGGCAGTCGGCAATTTTCAAGGTCGGTGATGACTGTCGACAAGACGTTTTAGCGCTGCAATTGATAGCAGCTTTCAGAAATGTGTTCAACTCTGTGGGTCTAGACGTTTGGGTTTTTCCCTATCGTGTTACAGCTACGGCGCCAGGTTGCGGAGTTATTGATGTATTGCCAAACTCAATATCACGAGACATGCTTGGCCGTGAGGCAGTCAATGGACTTTATGACTACTTTGTCTCCAAATACGGCGGCGAAGAATCTACTAGGTTTCAAGAGGCGCGCACCAATTTCGTCAAGAGCATGGCATCATATTCGGTTATCTCGTACCTGCTGCAATTCAAAGACCGACACAACGGCAACATCATGATCGATGACGCAGGTCATATTATTCACATCGACTTTGGATTCTGCTTCGATATTGCGCCGGGAGGCGTCCGATTTGAGCGAGCACCATTCAAACTAACCTCGGAAATGGTAGCAGTTATGGGTGGAGGACCACATCTCACGGGTAGTAACACCAACGGCAGCACAACCAGCGGTATCAACAATTCATCTTCTAGTAGTTCCAACTCATCGCCTTCGGGGGCTTCGACGCTCCGTCTTCCCATTCCGGGCACACATTCTCACGACCCAACCACCACCCAACCTTATCAGTGGTTCGAATCGCTTACAGTAAAAGCCTTCCTTGCATCTCGTCCACACGCCACGAAATTTATTCAGATCGTCACTATGATGCTCGATAGCGGTCTGCCCTGCTTCAAACCAGATACCATCAAGAACTTCCGTGATCGGTTCGTCCTTGACAAGACCGAGAGGGAAGCGGCAGATCATATGCGGGAATTGACGCGCAAGAGTTACTTGAATGTTACGACCAAAGCGTACGATCAGTTCCAATTGTTGACGAACGGCATTCCCTACTAGACCGATAAACTCCCAATTGAATGATACCGTACTGGCTAGCATAACGTTATCCAAGCATTCAACTGATTGAAGTAGTACCTTATTCTTAATGTGCATATTCTGTGACCCCTCCAGTTCATGTGGTGACGGATGATGCTGCAACTAGGATCATTTTCATTTGTGACATACTTCATCGTAGCTTGCATTCAGAGCATACTAATAGGTTGAGACAGATTCTCATTCCTAAATTCAATCAGAGTAGTAGAATGTTACAATTTCGAAAATCAAAAGTGGCAAATCAGAAAGGACGAGTTGGAAACGACTTCAACCCATATACAATTCATTCAATCATACACGGAGGGCATGAACTCCACTGTTTTTGGCAGTGGCTTTTCTTCATAATGAAACATTTCCGTGGGGAAAAAGGAGAAGACAAATGACCTCAACACCTATACGAAACGGTTCCAGTTTTGGAATTGTTTCGAGGACAATAGAAATAACACAATTTCGTAGAACTCCTTCCTTAAATCTGGAAAATGACCATATATGAGGTGCGTGCAAGGTTGACAGGACCGCTTTTTCAGAACTTGCGCCGGAACAGTCGATATCTGGCTTGTGCCGATCACCGTCACGCGAATCCAGTGGCATGCAGCTTCATGTTTGTGAATAATCGTGCCCAAACAGAGAATATTGCTGTCAAAGAATCTGTAGTAGACGGCCCTATTTCATGACTGTGACACTGATGCATGAACTCGCCAATGTCTCCGAAATCTGTTTCAAGAGGACTAAGAAGATATCGCTGCCCAGTAAACTTTCAACTATTCTCTCCCGTATGGAGATTTCAAGGGCAATGTGCGTGTCAGAATAAGCAAGCCTCCCGAAGATAGATAAACCATGTTATGACCCTTGTAGATTAGTCCATGAAATCAGCTCGAAGGATCTTCTCCTGGAAGAAGTCCGGTTTATTCTGTCGTGGCTCCCTGGGAATCTCGCGGGTAGGTTGCTCCATGATGGCGATGGAAGCAGAGCGTTGATGGGCATTCGGATCATTTGGACTCATCATGGTTGGTTGCAAGTGTGAAGAGGCAGGAAATGAACCTCCGACAGAAGGAGCCCGTTCGGCTCTGGTCCGGAGGGCGGCGGACCAGTTGAAACCCTCGCCTAAAGGTCGCCAAGACTGGTCAGATCTCTCATTCTTAAGCTTTTGAGTGCTAGGTACTGCAGCAGCAGAAGAAGATGAAGATGAAGACAAAGAAGAAGGATTCTCTCTTGAGTCGAAGGAACTAGTCGACGAAGCAGTATGACGCCGCGTCGCCGAAGGAGATGATCCAGAAGAGGGATATCTACCGTTTGCAGAGCCACTTCCTCCACGGGCATCTCTCAATGCCTGTGCACCGAACGACACGCGTCTAGCCAAAGGGGACGTTGGATTGTTGGCGGGGGAATGTTCGATATCCTCAATGGCATCTTCGCAACTCTCCGAGCTTGAGAGACTCTCTCGACGGCCTGCATAGGCGCTGAAGGGCGAGGGCTGAGTTGGAGAACCGGAGAGGCCAAGTGTCGTTATTGACATCCGTCGTCGGCCGGACTGGGCATTGGCTGCGGCAGCCGTCGTAATCGGGTTGGGAAAAGATGAGTTGCTTGTTGAATTATTCATGTTGAAATTGGTTGGTTTCGAGAAGAATTCACCAAAGGAAGTCGGATTTAAAGAGAGACGACGTTGGGAAGGCGGGGAGGTCGAAGTTGGTGAATCAGCCCGATCGCTGGACATGACTAAGCAACAATCAAAGATTAATAAGGATCGTCGGTTTAGGAGGTAGAATCGATTGCAATTTCGATCGCGGAAAAGGGTGTGCAAGTTAGGATCAACGTAGGTATCGTATGATGGAATGTTTCAGGCCATGGTACGGTGACGTCAAAGATACGATTGGTCTCTGGATTGCTAGATAAGACGGGAATCAGACAAAGAACGAGCAGAAGTGTCCAGTCCCAAGAAGAGAAAGAAAGCAATGAGGAGACGGTAGGTATCTCTTTTTTTTTGTCCCCTATAATTATTTGCACTCTTAAGTGGGTTCGGTGAGCGATAGACAAATTGGGGGCGGTCGTTCGTATCGAAAGAGAGGGCAGCAAGCGCTGAGAGCAGATCCAAAGTACGGGGAAGTGTGAGCCTAAAAATGGGCGAACAGTGGAGCTTTGGAGACGCATCCACTGAGAAATGCGGAGAGGGGGGCATACGTACCGTACTTCGTACTACGTATGCGGTAGCAGTTGGCGACTTTGTTCGGGTTCTATGTTGAGGAGGATGAGACGAGAAGAAAGGAGAGTAGAGAGGAGGGGAAGGGAAAAGGAGACAAAGAGGAAAGTGTTTGCATGATGCATTGCCTTATATGAATAGTAGTTCCAGTACGGAGTACGTACTGTATGTATGTAGGGATTGTAGGGAAGGAGCAGGGGAGGGGAGGGACAGCGGGCGGGGGGACAGGAAGGAACGGCGGATGGATCTCATGGTGCGTGCGCCGTGGACAGATCCAACCAATGGTCGGCGCCGAACCAGAGCCTGACACTAGGTGTGGCATGTTACTTGTTACTCCATGATTAGTACTTAATAGTAGTGGTATACGTACATAGTAGCACATAGTAGCTATGTTACTCCTTGTTATTGATATGAGTGGTACAAGGTTTAGTAAGTAGATTATATTGAAATGTACCCCCCCCCCCCCCTTTGAACGTGTATGAGAATGTCAATCAATGGCAACTGTTACTACGTTCCGCGGACTACTCGGCATGTGACACAGCAAGGACGGTCGGTCTACAGGGTACGTACTTGAGGTCGATCGGTGATTGAACCAGTCCGTCATGAGATTGGGATCCGGCCAACGTCACAACCAACCAGGGGAGTCTTCTACTGATGAAGCTGTATATACTATAACTATACACTATAAACTACTCGACTGATTAGGGTTAGCGCGGGCCCGCTAGACCCCGAGTCTGAGAAAGCACACCGTATCCGCATTCGGCCTAACCCCATTGCTTCTACCTCTCTCTTCTACTCTCAACAATAACAAGCCGACCAAACGTCCTCTGTCGTTGTCTGTCGATTGCGATTATGCTACTCGGCCGCTTCTTAGCATGTTGACGACGCTCCAGGAGACATCTGTTGTGGTCGACGTGACCTCGAGTCGAGCTTGCAGTCAAACAACCCGTGGCCACGACAGCCGACAAGTCTATGACGTTCCATCCACCAAAGTGAAGACCATGGGGTCGAACCGTATGTCGTTGTCTAATCGAAACTCTATCCCGACGAATTGTGTCCCATCTTCAGACCAATTGCAGTAGTTTTCTCTGTCTATGATGTTAAAATGGGGTCACGATCCAATAGGATATATCCAAGCGACGTACCCATCCCCGCACTTTCTACCCCGGAATGAATGCTGGACAGCTAGCGTCACATAGCTATGTTCCATGGGATGCTAGACCTCGAACCCTTGAACTTAGTTGGCTTTGGCAAGGAGTGAGAGTCTGCCACCTAGATCAGATTGTCGTCGAGGGTCACAGACAGGACATGACAGTCATCAGTGCTGATTCAACCATTGAAATAATTCAGGTGCATGAAAACGAGCGCCCCCAGATGTCACGAGTAGGGGTATCTTGCTGGCGACTTCCATATAAAGATCCTTGCTATGCTTTGCATATGTACCACAACTTGGGACACACTACAGCATGTGATTCACTGTCAAACTTAATCCAAGTCCACAGCAGCATACTATAGTACTACTCATCCGTTAGTACTACTCATCCGCTTAAGACTTCCACCTAGTTGTATCACCTAGCTGAAAGCGAAGACACGTCCTACTGTATGCTGCGTCATTACCTCTCTATATCTTAATTCTCGACTCTAATGTTCCTATATCCATGAATTAGACAGCTCAACAGACATGCAAAAAGAAGGGGGATATTGTTGCATTGAAGACCAGCGACATGCATACACTTTTCCCTCTAAAACACTGGCTGGCTGAGCGCTAAAGAAAGGCCAAACATCCCCAAATCTTCAAACACCCTATGAATGCGGATAATAGATAAGGAATACCAGAAAAGTCGTATGCTTGGTGGGAAGAGAGAATAGAAAAAAGAAAAGAAGAAAAAGAATAGGCTTGATGATGAAATGAATCCCTCCCGTTATCCGTGTATGTGCCCGGGTCCCCAATGATTATTTTTTTTTAGGCGAAAACACAAAAAAAAAAAGAAAAGGTACATAACCGATGATCGTGTGCGTAGAAGCATGAAAAAACAAATATTCGTGAGATATTACCCGTTTCCCAATGATGCAAGGAGAGAAAAGATGTTTTTCATAAAAATCGTAGACTCAGTGAAAGGAAGGTGTTGCGTGGTCTGGCTCCTTCCTGGGGGGATGTACCATCACTGCCCAGTCGGCTTTTTCCCGCCAAAACTCGACAGGGTGTGGCATCACCATTTCCATTCGACAAACATCAACTTTTCCCACTCCGAGAAATTCTAGTCCGTGTTCGTTCGGGACAACAGTGCAAGCTCTTCAATATGATCGCTGGAACCCTGGACCACGTTGCCCGCTGCTCGACATCACACTGGGCTGGACATGAAAGAGCTGGATCAACTTCCGTCCCACGCTAGGTTCAATCTCAGTGCCATCACGGGCGATCTTGACCTCACGATTAGAGTTCCACGGATTGCGTAGACCTCGCGTACGATAGAAAGGTACTTTCTCCATGGAGATCCATTCGATACGAAACGGTTTCCCAAATGTCTGTCCACCGGGCACACCATCATCTCCGCCCAGTGCCGTCGTGTTCTTTTCGTCCTTGACGTCTTCGACCCCGGTCTCTTTTACCTCCTCGTCCTCGTCCTCGTCCTCGTCCTCGCTGTTGTGGCTGTTCGCGTCATCTTCAATATCGTCGTTGGTGTGTTGGTCGTCCTCGGATGAATCAGCTTCCCAGAATATCGTTCCGCGCGCCGAATCGTCAATAATCCGTCCTTTCGGAGCTGTTTGCGTAGCTTCAGTGGGAAGAACATCCAGATCGTCAGCTTCACTTGGAGGATTCTCGGGCCGTGGAGGCGCCTCTAATGCGAGCGCTTCGTCATCAGTGATAGCAGACACCATCCGCGCATAACCGAAATATTCTCCAGATTTGTTCGCCGAGAAGATCAAGTACACATTGTCCGCGCTCTTCGGAGGGAGAAAATCGTTAGAGGACCACTATCTCTACATGTGGATCAGTAGCGAGGGTGCTTACCTCATACGCTCGGTTCAAAGCAGCTTCATTATGGGTCTGTGTCGCCCAAATACCACTGCGACGACTGAGCTCCAAGTCTTCCAGTGTCAAACTTTTGACAATGAAGTATCTGTCCGGGACTCTGGAGGGCCGTTGCGGACGGCTGACAGAAGGCTCTTCTGCGACTTTCTTCTCCATGTTCTGTTCTTGACCCCGAATTTCCCCCTCATCTCCCGGTCGAGACGACATCGGATTGCTCTGGCCTGAACTAGCGACGCTGGCTCCTCTACGCAAACGACAAACTAATCGCACGCCCTGAAATCGAGAATCATGAAATCTCGCCACTGCTGCCGCACAAGCAGCCTCACTCTTGTAATTTACAAAAGCACAGTTACTCTTGGAAATTAAAAACACGCTTTCGATATCGTTTGTCGCATCTTTGGAAAAGTGATCCTTGAGGTCAAGAACGTTGGTCGAGGGTGGAAGATTACCAACCCACAAGGCATGCCCTGATTGCTTCGGCTTTCGTGGAGGACCTCGTGGTGGCATGCTAGGAGAGACTGCAAATAATAGTCGCGCAGGGCCATGACCTAGATGACGGGGCATGGGTTAGCCAATCTCAACGGTGCGCTGAAGAGTAAGTTCTTGTGGGATTTACATACCTGGACCAGCCAGAGGTGCCCGGGTATCCTTCATGCGCGACGACCCGTCGACAATTGTTGAGGAAACATCATAGCTCGTCGGAATTCTGCGATTCTTCTGCTCTCTCGTGGCGGGCGTCGGTGCCAGCTGCGCCCGGCGGTAATCCATGTTGAAATTACGTGACTGCCCCTCCATCCAAGTGTTTGGTGTTCCAGATTGCATTTCACTGTAACCGATGTTGTACTGCTGCTGGGTATAATATGACTGGTTATATCCCGAAGACTGCGGATGTATTGGCGCTCCAGACTGATGATGGAGGGAAGAAGGGTAAGGCGAGTAACCACCTTGGAGCTGAGGATTCTGATGTATGTACGAACTGTGGTAAGGCTGGGAGTAAGGCATGTTGTACATCGTTGCTCCTGGAGCGTTCGTGTTGACGTATGGCATCTGGTGGACCGGATACATCAGTCCTTGCGATTGATGCGTTGGTATAAACTGCATTTGTACGTTCTGTTGTGAGAATGGTCGTGAAGAGCCTTGATAAGATGGCAATGTGGATGTTATATCGTTCATATCTAATATCGCTGGACTCGTTGTTGGAATGCCAGAGGCAGGTTGATCGCGCGACGCTGATTGATGTTCATTTGCCGACTGCGCGGTTTGGCGTGAAAGCCCTGGTGGCTCGATACTTCGTGTCAGGTCAGAAGGAGTCCCTGAACAACCTGGTCAATACACCATGACTATATTCACAAACACCAAGTAGGAAGGACATACCTGACAGACCATGTTCACCCCCGGCTGAGATGGAATCTCGCTTTGGAAACATGGTCTCTTCGACAGCCCCATCTCCGGAAGTCTGAGAGTGGTCCGAAGAAACATCGCCCATGGATGCGACCGACGTATAAATCCTATGAACAACGACGTGTGGCAGTTTCACACTTGAAAGACCAAAGTCAGTTTATTGCTCTCGAGAACAACAAAGTCATGGTTAATCGCTGACCTGATAAACGACTTTCCTCAGCCTCAAGTTTTCCGCTTCAGGTCGCTGACTTGCTGACGGTGCCTTTAATCTAACATGAACAATGTGGTTGTTAGTGGACTGTAGCATGAAAAAATTTGACAACGCAAAACAGCAAAAAGAAGAACAAGTGTCATTAAAAACGAAGTGGCAATGAGCATCCAGCTGCTCAGAATCTTGACATCCCGCCAACAACGCTCCCTGCCCCCCCCTCGAAAGGATGGGCGACGCAACGGCAACGAGTAACAAATGAGCTTATATGCCTCACAGTCCTAGCCAGTATGATGCGGAAGCCTTCTCCATTCAGCCAGTACCCAGTATTAGAAGATTCGAAGACTGCCCGCGTGAAGCTTGTTCACACCAGAATTAAAGAGCGGCTGTAATATCCGGAAGACAATTACAGCGGCCAGTGAAGCGGGGGTCACAGTGCTCGTTTCGAGGAAATATGTACAGACAGAATGTTTGTGCGATTCATCAGCTTGAAAAGAGGCTTGGAATCAAGGAAGCCTTCCCTTCAATTCAAGTGATAAGTTCAAGCAAGTGTGGGAGATTGCTTGTGGTTCTGAAAGTGATCGAAACAAGCGAGCAACCGGTGGAAAAGTGTGCACAAAATGAGGGTTATAAAGGTTGGTCGAGATGCTCACATCAGTTGGTCCAATCAGCTGCTCGCACAGCCAAGCAACACTACAGGGGTAAAGGGGTGATTATGGGAAGCGCAAATTGGGCAGCCACGGGAGCCGGCCCCGGGGGGGGGAGGGGGGAGTTAGAGCCACCTTACCTGCTGGAGGTTAAGAGAATAAGGCCTAGCTGGTCCTATTCTCAGCCACTACCTCGTAGAGGCGCTGGATTGTCCCGTGCCTGGAATAAGCACTTGACTATTATGTTGACTTGGTGTGGTCGCGGGCCTGTCAACGTTTAAGCTAGGTCCGTGTTTAGGACTTGGAACTGGATGGCTTGGGGTTTAAATTATTTGCCATCGGTTTAAGGCAACAACAGGAGGTGGAACAGGGAAAGGAAGAAGAAGCTTGTGGGATGCATACCTTTTTTTTATCGCCGCTGGAGAAATGAGAAGTCGTCCGAGAGGAGACTTGCACAAAGATATGCACCGCGCAGCGTTGCTTTTATTGTGGAGGCAATATACTCGGGTTTGGGCCGAGAGCTTTGTTCCTGCTATCAATAAAAGGTATGAGCCATACAATAACGATAGAATTGATGGAGACAGGTGGAGAGTAGCGCTTGAAGAGACAGACGCGACTCGACTCAAAACCGGGAGGTTAGACCCGCAGGAACTGCCTTTTCCGCAAGACTCTTACAAAGCACCAGGAACGAACGGATGATGTTTTGTGAGATCAGGATGAGGCATGTAGCTGTTCACCTACCAGGATTGATTGGGTCAAGATAGGGCTGAAGTGTGTTTACCTCGATCTCCACAACCGAATGCTCACTGTGGCGAGAATAACGAATACTGACCCGAGTAGAGAAACTAAGCCTCTGGAACGATGGGTTAGCAATTTCAGCCTGCACGATATGGAGAATCGGGATTGTGAATGGAACTGAGTCTGGTGGAGTTCGGTTGGCCCAGGATCCCTATTTCATGGTTGGAATTGGCGAAGGCTGCACTAAGGAACAGCGCGCATGGAGGCTAGGCCTGAATGTTTGCGTGCCGTTGCCGAAGTGCGTTGGGATCCAGGGAGAGCTCGAGATCCACCAGGGATGGATGGGCCAGGCTTACCATGTGTAATGATTCATGAAAAGAGGAAGCAAAGGTGGCGTATGATGTTCGAAAAACAAACAACAGCCACAATTGATCAGCGTTCTTGACACGTTAGTCTCTTAGTTGAGGCGCCGAGGCAGCGCTTTTATCTTTAGCAACCAGGTAGAAGCACAACGTGAGATGGAGAACGCCACAGACTAAGCTGTCAACATGCAGATTGACAAGGGGGGCTTGAGAGTTTTGTACCGTTTGGGACAAATTAAGGTAGGCTGAATAACCTATCGGAGAGAAGGCTTTTACGAAGAATTGGAGTATCAAAAAGGACGGATTGACACTAGGAAAGATATTATGCAAAGTGGATCAATATCTCCAAAAATAATGAAGAGAGCACGAGCAGGCGGATAATAACAATGAGGTTGTTGGTTGATAGTTTCGAAGATTCTCTCACATACAGGAACGTACTTCTCCATTTTTTGTATTTCTCTCGAAGACTCAGAGGCCCGACCCATTTTATGCAAGCCACCACCAAGAGAGGGAAAAAAAAAAAAAAAATGAAACACACACATACAGTAACTATGGAGAAAGAGCTCATTTGTCTTTACCATTTTCAGAAGGATAACGTCGGGTCCAATTACTTTATTTTCCATTCCTTGACAGAGCCCACAATTCTTCCAAATTGTATGAGGATAAGTTCTCCGTTTATTTGTGAGTACGTAGTAGTGCTGTATTCGGCTTGTGGATGTACCTGACAGCTCTTTCTTTCTTCCAATGGGTCTAATACGACCCAGAAGTACCGAATACGTCGAATACATAACGCAATAGTAAAACTAGTGCCCTAGTATGAACTGCAGTAGCGCTCTGTACTATGTAGCAGGCAGCAGATTGTCTACGAAGGAGGCTTACTCTCTTCCCAGTCTTTTCGAAGATCGCTGTGGCGCTTTTGATGCTGTCTCATGACTCGGTCGGACTGATTGGTACGATGGGCACGAGCCTTGCGGTGGCTGACTCTGTGATGTACAGAGTATATGGCCTTCGCTTCACTTTCTACTTCGCCTGTAGAGGTGCTAAAAGTCAATTGAACCTCAAGGGGACTGTCCTGTAATTTGCCACCTACCCGGTTTCTGTACGTACGGTAGAAGTGCGTATGGAGTGGAACAAGCCACAGTGAGCACTGATACCTCTAGCTAGTACTCCATAGTCTCTTCTTATGCCTCTAAAGCGTCAGGTCGTCGGCTGTATCTGCCACACGAGCTGATTGGCGGGATCTTTCCCGTACACGTATTGTCAAATCGAGATATACAAACTAGGGCTCTCCGGTTGTCGTCCACTTCATGGCCGCATCTCCATAGTCTTTTTCGATTCGTATTCGTGAATTTTCATCGTCGCTGAAAGAGCTATCGATCATCGAACGAACCGTTTTCTTCACTTTCCGCCAATCACGACTGTGACTTCTGGGAGTGGTGGCAAAATCAGCGACAAAAAAATACCAGAGGTTGTATGACTGACTTCTTACGGGCGTACCCATACCTCAAGGATCGAAAACGGGTACAGTACCACTAGCACCGAAGCTTGGATGTCGTACGACGCTCTTTGGGCTTAGAGCCTTCTGGTCCATTCTAGTCGTAACGTGACGGGCACTAAGTCCAGATGGGGCCCAAAATCGTCGGCAGATTCAAAGCGACGGTCGGCTCTAATTGGACGATCAGCACGGAGTGAAAAAGACGGCTGGCTCCGCTCTGGAAACTGACAGCGACGGTTCGTTCTGGTTCGGGCACCTCCAGAGGTCAAGACAGGATATCCCCTGCCAGAGTCAAACATGCTTTTGATCCATGTATTCATGCCTGACTACTGAATCTCGATCTCAGCGAAAATTGGCTGACAAGACGGGATAGATCCAATGTGATGCAGGCGTGTATCTGTACGGTATGTCGATACGGGCAACGGAAGGAAACCTTGGATGATTCGGCCGGCATGAGATACCAGCCAATCGTTCCATACGCTTCTTGCCGCTTTCGGTATGGCGCATACTGCCCGAGTATTGGCACATACCGTTCAGTCAATCACATACTACATTATTAGTATATGGTCACGAACGTTGTAGGCCATCAATTAAATATTATTCATGTTCAAGATCGAAGTTCTAGGTTGAACGCGCAAACCAGGGCCGCACTCTGCAACCGTCTGGCACCAGTTTGTTTTCCAGTGAGAACTCATTTGAAATCGAGCTAGGTAAATCAACCACGGAGTACGTTCTGGTAAGATTTGAGACCTGCCTCTTATGCAAGACTATGCCCATCAAAAGTCCCTGCATGAATTGACGTATTGGTGCTTTCAGATAGAATCATTCTACAGTCATCGTGGCTTCATGATGATATAATCATTTCTAAGAATATCTCGATGAAGTCAACTTCTCTTCTATATCATCATTAATTTTGTCGACGGGGAACGACACTATTCTCCGAGGATGGATGCTCATTCGTCGAGAGAGTGCATTGCTTATGTAGCTGGAAGTGCATAAGTGGCCCGTCATGGCGATCCCCCCATGGGAACTCGACAGCTTCGAGCAATCGATGTCCTCAGGTGTCTCAATCGCTTTGGATATACACAAGGGTTTCGGACCCTGTAACATTGATATCCATGCCAGAAATTAGCCAGACTGCAGCAACTGTTGATCATCTATAGCACAATCACGCTGAACATGCCTGACATGTGAAAGCGGATTATTGTTTACTAGAAACAATTGTCTTGATCTGATTGATCGATCAAAGTGGTGCCTGAGCATCCGCCAGTCACGAGATCTTTGGTGCATTTCCCGATCGAGTCAGGATTGACGTGGTGTGGCGAAACTGTAGCTGCAGGATCCCCGTTGGTGCTAAGCTCTCTTCCCGTTTAAAGTGCAACTAAGCCCCTCCACCGACCGATAGGGAATTGTTCATCCTTCCGTCCCTCTCTCCTTCTCTCCCCTTCTCGCCCATTCACCACACCCCTTTACTTGGACTTACTACTACATAATACCATCTATTCATTCCCCGACCGCGACGTCTTATAGGATGATTGTACGATACTGTCCAAGGAGTCAACCTCAGTGAGCTAACTGCCCGCCTCGATCCGCAATCGTCGGCCCTATCAGCTTCTGTAACCTGGCCGCGAGCCAGCCCACCTGAGACAATAAATGGAATGCCAAAGCGACAGATTTTTCTCGCGACTCGAATGAAGCATTTGCCACAGCTGAAGGGCTAGTGGGAAAATCCACCGGAACTCGACTATCCCTCCTCTATACGGAAGAAAGCTGACGTGGAAAGTTCATCTTTGATGGGCAGGCTGAACGATCATGCTGTCACTACGAATGCCCGCGGAGATGTAGTTGTGATTCGTAACGATAAATGTTCGAATTTACCGCAGTTGGAAATCGTCTCATCGAGTTTGGGAAGACCTTCAGGTCTACACGTCATCGATTGAAGGTCTTTCATGACATCGCAGGCAAAGCTGCACGACTAGAAGTATGACTGGCATTTCTTTCCTAACATGTGTAGTTATGATGTAGTTGTTCCAGTACATTACAATTTCTTCGAATCGTCGACGTGTATGTAGATGCAAGTGGAAAATCGTTCCCGGGATCCGACAACACGTGCACTACAGCTACGTAGATTGTCACCTCTCAAAAACACCAGGTCCCGAGAAGAGGCGGATAAGCAGCGTGCGTTGCTGCAATTAAGGCACTAAGAACGAAACGCAAACACTATTCGTGGAGCACAAAAAGGGGTTAGTGTAGTACGAAGGTAATGACGAGAGGACGTTGATTTAGAGGTTAATTACAGCGCTTTCTATTCATTCTTTGGCCCGACTTTCCGGTAAAAGTAAGGAAGAACAGACGTGGTTCGACTAATGAAAGCATCCGAACTGGTCTTTTGGCGGATCAAAAAAGGAACGGGCGTCAGGTGGGTCCTATCGATTTGCAGGCGTTAGTGCTGCATCTTGGCCAGTGGTCGCACCGGAAAAGCGCCATATAGACGTGTGCGGCGTTTTAAAGTGGGCACTGCTTCCCCGGACCAATGCACTGTCTGGCCAATGATCGCCATCGTCACGATTGAGTTTCGACTTCATGCTTCAATGACACCACCCCTCATCTCGTAATCAATCGCTGACATATTAGTATAGTGTATAGCCTCGCTAGGAAACACATTCTCCAGTGTGGCTTGCGTCTACCACGCCACCTGCAATTTGCGCTGTCTAATTAGGCTGTCACATGTGACTACTCCATATCGGCATTTGCTTAAGATTTCACAGCCATCCGTGCTATCCATATCCATGCTCGATAACTCGACTTCGGGCCCCAATCGACTCCGAAGTTGTCGGTGGCGAACGTCCATGAATACTGTACAGTTATGTCTCTTGTTGGATATCCTGACGCTCCGAATGCTTCCTGTTGGGTACGCATGCCGACTGGGACCGAACGGCGAGAGTTGGGTTGCGCGACTTTTTGCATCGGGCCTTATGATCTATGCTTGTTGACTCAATCGGGCGGACATTGTGGCTGGACAAGTGAGGCGAGTGCTGCGAAGTCAATCTGCGGAGCTTTGCTACATTGACATCTACAAACTATGTTGCACACACATGCCCAAGCAATCGTGGATATACATAACATTTAATTGAATCAAGCCAAATAATTCAAATCTCCACAAAAAAAGCGCAGAGACTGCTCGTTTCCAAGTAATAGAGACGTATTCATTATATAATGCTTTGATCATTTGACATATTCAATGCTTTCCCATGCACTCCATGGGTTCGCACTGAATTCAATAAACTTTATTTCAAGCCCTAATACCTCGTTGATTGACGTTGTGGAGGCTGTGGAGGCTGTGGAGTCAACGGGATGCACGGATTACGTACCGATTGTAGATACCAGTATTCTACACATCCCGTCCAACGACCCGGGCCATCCACATTATGCATGCCCATAGCTTAGCGCAAGGTCCCATGTGGGTTGAATTGTGCCAGTAGGTGTGGAAAGAAAACGTCTGCCTGAATAAAATTTTATGTTCACCCCGGTTCATCCACTGAAACGCCTTATTCTCTGAGCTGAGGCCGATGATCTTAGCCACTGGGGCCAGCCACTGGACCAGCCACTGGAACAAGCCACTTTCAATTTATATCTTTACATCTCGAACAGTAGTCTGACTCATTTCCTACTACGTACCTACCTGCAGAGTGGCAATGAGGCTTCGCACGGAGTCCGCTTCGCATGCCTCATATGGTCGTAGATCCGTTCAAAGTGGTCCTAAAGCTAGCTCGATCAGGGTTTCACATGCTGAACTCGAAAGACCCAACATGACATGGCAACCACCTGTCGGTCATAGATCAGAGATGTTACAAATCAATATCGTATGACTCGGCATGCCGGTTGCTCCGGCCTGAAATTGGATGAAAAACAAAGCAGAACAGAGAGAAGACACGTTGGGATTTTTGCCACGGAGTTTCCCTGAGTTGATGCTGATTTCCCACTTGGTGCGTGGTTTCAAGGGGGAGTTATGTCGAGAATGAAGGATAAGCGCCTGGACAGGCCCTGTCTTAATGTCATTCACGTCGTGGCTACAGAGATGCCTCGCGGCATTATTGAGATGAAGTGTCATGGGGATGATTACCATCGTCTGCCCGTAGCTTCGACCTTGGATGTTAAGGTAGTGCGGAATCGTAGCGTATACAGAAATATATATTACCTGGTTACCCAGATAATGAGATGAGGCATGTCGATGGCTCATTGAGAGTGTTGACTATCCACCAAGGTAGAAATGTATGTATTGAATATTTACACTGACATTATACATACATCTATGGCAAATCGACGTCTGGATATCGACCCACGGATGCATTGTCTACATCATCCTGAAATACACTGTAGACACCGCCAGATAGCATAGGATATTCGACCTCAATGCTTGCTTGTAACATAAAGTATCACAGTAGTGATAGAGAACAGAGAAGATGGGAAGACAAATATCTCCATGGTTTGAGCGAGGAAAGTCCGATTCAGAAGTTGAATAATGCGTCACCGAGACGAGATTAAAAATCGGAGAAAAGAAAAAGGTATCATGCGATTACATAGTATATATCCAAGAATCAAGATTGCTTACTCTTCCCTACCTCATCACTTATCAACGCCCAAAGATGAGACTTTGCCGGCGAATCTTGCACCGGCACTACCTCTCTTCTGAAGTTTTTCTCGCTCCCTACTGTCCAGCGGTGCAAGGGCATGCGCTGCCGAATGTGACTCAGAGGTCGAGCTCCCTCGAATCAAGGGCAGCGAGGACAAAGTGTCAGTGGTTGATCTGCCGGAGCTTGACGTATTAGTATTACCTAGGGCGGTTGATGTTGATGAAGGAAAGGAGCTTGACACGGTAGCCGTGCGTTGACTAATGTATAATTGTGCTGCTGGTGAAAGGAGGATAGGCGCAGGTTGTTGCGGGATCTCTGCCCCGTTTTGCACGAGAAGTTCGGCGATAGGGAAGGGAATGGCTTTTGGCGGTGGTTGTTTGGTTGTGGTCATAGGAGAGAATCCAGGTGATGCAGATCCGGGAGTTGCTGGATCAGCGGCAGCGAGAGCAAGAAAGACGGCATGCGTGTTTCGTGACCGATCTGTGGCATTGACGTTGGCTCTCAATGCGATTCCATAGAGAACTCCTTGTATATCGTTCTTTTTGATTGAGGCCAGTAGTGTCTCGTTGGGTGTGGCGTAATGAGACAGTCCCGCCGCCAACGGTTGTACATATGCGTGTTCACTATACTTGGCAGTAATGAACTTCAATCTTTGTTCTCGGGTCGATTGTGCTTGTGGCTTCAACGATTGATCCAACGTTGCTTCCCATACCATATTACTGACCCTGTTTCCAACTTGCAACAGGATCTCCACAATGTCATTGGAGAATGAGTTCACATCCAGTGTCAGCGAGCGAATCTTTGAAATATGTGTTCCAAGGGAACGGTGAATACCACTGCACTCTATGCACAGTACAATGCCGAGGTTGATCGATACCCACTCGACCTTGAGCGTTGACCCGCAGTCAGCACACCACTTGTTGCCATGGTCGGCATCTCGAACTGTCTGTAATAGTTTGGCTGGATTCTCTTCGTAGCTATTACTATCGCTGCGGATATAGCTAGGTCGTGCACCCACAGTGGTCCGTCGATTGACACTGTTCGTATTTGGCGTTGCGGTAGTGGCGTAACCATGTTGCCCAGAATAGGAAGAGCTTTTACCTGTCAGAATCGATCCTATATCGCGCCGGATGGAACTGTTTTCGTTGTGTGTTGATGGTGGAGGCATGGATGGCGGCGCACTGCGCCCTTCAACGGCACTCTGCAGAGCGTTGTTGATAGCTGTGATCCAATTACTCATGTCCTCTTCGGAAGTTGCCTGGTATATGCGCTTATATTGAGGCGTGATCACCTCAAAGCAGAAACGACGTTCGGCGTTCCTAGCCTCTCGGACAGAGGCCATGCGAAGATCGATAGGCTCTATGTGCAGATCGAGACGCTGTTTCCAATTGCTGTATTCGGAAAGTTTGCCTTGATCGAGCACAATCCAGAACCTAGCCACAACGCGCTTAGTAAAGCTGTTTACTGATGTCGAACCTGAGGGAATCTTACTTATGCCATGCTTGTTTGTTAATCCCCTTAGGATCAATATGCGAACCCGGCCGTGACAAAGCCCAAAGCAGGCCTTCTTTCCTTTGAGGGCCTCCTTGTTTGTCCGAGCCGATGATCAACGAAGTATCACGTTCCTCGAGATCGCGGATGCCCTTGAATCGACTCCCGCCGGTCGAACTTGCGTTGGAGAGTGAGCTAGTCAGACCGACTGAACCGGGGGATTGGGCAGTTTGCGATGAGATTGACGAGGCGTTACTATGCACGCTTCTAAGCTGCGAGCCAGTACTATCTGCTCGATTGAGTTCTGTCTCGGGCTGCTGTGCATTATTCACTGCACCCAGTGCAGCTGTGGTACTGACGTTGTCCGGTTCCACATATGTCTTGCTGCTTTTCTCTAAGGCCCTTCTTTTCTCTTCACGTTCTGTCCGCTTGAATTGAAACTCCTTATCAGCTTGATCGACTTCTCGTACTAATGCCTCTAATTGCGGAAGCATATCCTCCACTTTCTTAGCTGTCGATAGATAATTTCTTGCTTGTGTTTCCGCGTATTTCGTAAGATGTGAGAGAACTTCTTGTTCTTTACGGCCGCCATGAAGATCCTGCATAAAAGACGAGTAGTCGAATCGTTTCAATTCAAAGTTTCGGCGCTTCGTCTGATACTTGGAATCACTCTCGACCCGTTTCTTCTCCTTCAGCGAATCTTGTCGTTGCCCCAAGTACCGACCGACATAAGCGTAGTAGTCTCTGCTTTCCTCATCAAAGTCCTTCTTTTTAGATTCTGCCTGTTTGATATCGTTTTGATAGAGTTTTGACAATGGCTCGATGACGAGTTTTTGCAATTGAACTGTGTTGATCTGTTCGTATTTGAGAATCTCTCGCGCAATCCTCTCGAAATAATGCTCCATGGCGGGTTGAATAGCATTAGCGTTGGAGGCCGACGCATCGTTCAAGGCTGAAATAAAACCATTCACGGCATCGTTGCAGGCTAACTGCGCTATATGAGCCGCCTCAGCTTTCTTGAGCACCTTCTTGATCTTCGCTCGCATATTTCCGGTCTTCTGCTCCAAAGCTTTCATCGTGGCACGGAACAAGGGACCATCCTCTACAGCACTCATATCATCCCCTTGTCGTGATGGGAGGTCGACTTTGACTGGAGCCGGTAGGTTGGCAAGAGGCACGGACGAAGACGAGGATGGTGGTGCAATAGTAGTCAACAACTCTCCAGGGCTGACTGGTTGTCCCGTGATGCCTAGGGAACCTTCCGTGTCGCTCAAATGCGACAAGAATGACTGACTTGACGGTATGCGATTGCGCGCGGGATATCCAACATCCAAAGTTGGCGGCGACATCAATTGCGGGCTAGATCCAGGGCGCATTGTGTTCTGTACCCAGAATGTGATGTTTGCCAAGGTGTTCAAGCGGTTGGTCCTCTGATCATAGTCGAGAAAACTGCAGCTGTTGCGCCACCCGCCGCCTCTGTCTTCTACCGTCTTGGGTGGTTTCCATGACCAAGACCAATCAAACTGAACAGAGGGACTGCCGCTCGTTGAAAAATCCCCAACAAGCTGTACATTTGAGTTGTTTTGTAAGTTCGGGTTTGCGTGGAACTCTCTGGTGATCAGGTTGTCAAGTTCCTTAATGTTGGACGCATGCGCAAAGGTTAAGCCCATAAGATTTGTGTCCGTAGTCTCCGGTAGAGAAGTTGCCACTCCGTTGATATTGGAATTGATCACCTGGCCGGACTGCGTCTGCCTGATTATAAATGTAAATCTGAAGGAAAGCTCATCGTCGTTGTTCAAACGAAGGAGGAAGGACGGGGTTGATGTGGACTGTGGCGGGTCGGGGTCCTGGGAATGATACATTAGACCTAGAGCTTCAGATTGCCAACATCACATGACATCATACCTGCACATATTCAACGGGGCTGTCATCGCCGGTGTCGCGCGTGGCGACGTATCTGGACGCCGGAAATGCATTTGGCGTGAGGTGTAGCAGTGCTCGCCCCTGCGAATTCAGGACCGTTATATTTGCGATCGCAACTAAAAGTCGGCGCAAGAGATATGATCAGCGCAAGAACAAACCCACTGTCACGACCTGGAGGGATACTCACATCTATTCTGATCCTTGAAGAACAGGGTCCCCGAATCATCGATTTTGCTTGAAACAGTTCCCATTTTGCCCGAGTGATCATCAAACAACCGCGGAAGGTGGTATCCTCTTCGGTAAATGCGGAATCACAGACGAACCGCGACTGATCATGGAGATCAAGCACCAGGCCGTCACAATCTCTTCCGAACTAGTGGCAATCTTTAAAAGTCGAAGCCTGGCTCATTGCAAGGTGGACTTGGTGGGCCAGGAAGATATATAGATCGGAGCTCGGTAGGTGAATCACGGATATCGAAAATGGCTGATCAAGAAAGGCAAGCTGTCTTTATTTCGTGAAAATGCAGAGAGTGGCTTGGTTCGGAAACACACAAGGACAAGGCGAAACAAAAGAGGTGTTGTCACGCAGTATAATGAAGGCTGCCTTAGGAAGAACACATGACGGAAGATCTGGCAGGACACGGCGCTAGTTGCTCATGGGCGCTTTTGACTTTGGACGTGGATCGAGTGAGTAATTGATTCCTCGAGAACAGACAGATCAAGGAGAGTTGAGATGGTTGAAGAAGGAGTGAATGAGTAAGTAAGTGAGGAGTGAGTGAGCGAAGAGTGGTCGTGGCTGGTAATGGTCGCGGCGGCGGCGGTGGTGGTGAGTGGGGGAATTCAGGGCCCCATATATTTTGCTCGACCTTTTTGAGACCAACTTAGGCCAATCAAGGCTTTATTTCAAAATGAAGTACGAATTACCAGTCAATATAATTACTTATACTACTATTAGACTCGTGTCTTACTTGCCTAAATGCCTCCACAGTGTCCTTTTCTCTTCGCCCAAGTTCATTTATTCTTTCAGCTTGTCTTGAAGATAGCGTCAATGCAGGAAGTATGAACAGAAGACCATCAACATTAGATCTTGTAGATCGTTTCTTAGCGTGTTTCACGCAGAATTGCCCGCAAAGTCTGCGACATATTTACCCCGAGTCCACAATTTGTGCCGAAGAATATCGCTTGGATTCCTAAAACAAAGAAGACACTAATCAACATGCCAGCACACATATGGATAGACAAGGGGGAAACAGCGATTCCAACCGAAAGCTGCCCGTGACCTTGTGAAAGAAGCGAACACGTCCAAAAACAATGAACCGATTCATACATAACATACAGGTAAAGCAGAAATGGATATGAACATAGGAAGAAATTAAACATCACGAGCCATCAAGGCCTAAAATAGAATGTCTGAATCATGTGCGATCGTGGATATCATTCATGCCTCAACGGCTGTCGCCGAGGTGGGGGGATCGCTCGGAGCCTGTCCGTTCACGTCCTTCTTATAAGGCGGCTTTTCGCTTGATGTCGCCTGATTATGCCCGTCACCAGTCCCATCCGCCGCTTCGACCCAGTTTCGCAATTTGCCTCTCACGTCCTTCATGTCATGAAGATGATGCTTGTCCACCGATTCATGCGGCTGCTCCGAGCGCTCGAGCATGTCCTCTTCATCGGAGCTGGAAAGCGACGAAGACGAGTCGTTCTTCTGCTGCGTGAAAACAATGTCGCCTTGAGCGCGTTGCTTTTCAGCTCTTCGTTGCTCCTTCAGTCGGTTCATCCGTTCCTCGTCTTTCTGGCAGTCAAGCGTTGTAATGTGTAAACCAGGGAGATTCTTGGACAAGAACTCGCGCAGAAGCGGAAGTTTCTCGGCATTCGGTCGATATGTACCACTATCGTTATCGATGATCAATTCATAAGCTGAACAATCAGCCTCGTCTTGAACAGCCTCGTCAGCATCCTCTGCTCCTGGTTCGATGTCGCTTGCACTGCTTCTCGGGCGGCTGCTGCTGATCGAAGAGATAGATGCTCGAAGTCGGTGGTGCTTCTTCTTGGGCCGCACGAAGAATTCACCGGAAAAGGCAACGTAGATAGAAACATCACTGTGCATGGTGTGTTTGCTGAGCAGGTCAATGCCAAATTGCTTGCCGGTTTCTGTGAATCGAAGCTGGCCGTCCAGTGTAAGAACATAGGTGTAAATTCGGCCACCGCGGCCGTGATCGACAAAGTCCAGGAAAAGCTTTGTTAGCTCTGTGCACGGTTCCCAGAAGATCCCGTTCATGGTACTGCGATCGAAATTATAAATTCGAGCGTGTTGATGATGCAAGGCATGGTTCAAAATACGGCCTCGTAGACTGTGCGAAGTGAACATTCCAGCTACAAATGGCTTGAACTCGACATATCGATGATACAATTCGTCGGGTACGGGGCCCTTGAGCTGAATTTCGATTGCCTGAAAACTGATAACGCCATGAGTAAAGCATTCCTTCATCATCCTGCGCAACACTTACTTGTATGGAGTCGTCTTGCCCTGGGCATTCTCATTCTCCGCTGCACCAGAAGTTTTCAAAAGTCTCCCGATCAAAGGAGAAAAATGTTTGAACCAGTAGATCGGCCCCGCCGTGTATATATGGGCGCCATTGTTCGACTCTGTTCGTCCGAGGCACTCCACACTGATGATAAGATCTGCGTTCAGGTCTCGCGAGGCTGAGCAAGCCGCCACGACCGTCCTCACCATGTAGGCTCGTTTGCTACCAGCGCGCTTTTTCAGATGAAATGCACGCTCTTTGATCCCTTCCCAGTCCTCTGTTATGCGATCCACGTACACATGCGCATTACCCAATTTGTCATCGTGGTCTGCCGGATCCTCATCGTAAACACGACACTTTAGGTGGAATCCAGTTGCGGGGACGTTGGCAACAATCCATTCTGCATTCCACACGGGGTTCACATCTCTCCTCACTGTAGGCGTCCGAAAGACCACGTTGGGATCCTGCTTGTGTCGTTTCGGCAGATCGGTCTTCAGCTCAGCCTGCACAAAGGGATCGGACGATAAGGTGCCAAAGTCAGCAGCCGGTAGATTGTTCGCGCGATGGAAGGTAAATTTCAACGTATAGCCTGCCGGCGCTCGCGGGAAGGGAGTATCATCGAAGCCTCCCGGCGGGTTATGTTCGTCGGCCTTGTCGTGGCGGTCAGTCGGCCTGAACGCAAGGGCCTTATCGTGCGCCTTTTCTGTCTTCTCCACGAGCTTGGGACCATAGCGTTCAGTCACATGTTGTCGCTGTACTTCTGGGGCGATCTCAGCACCCATGGTTCCCTCCTGTTCTTCTGATACTGTGTTGAGTACAGCCGTTGGTGGTATGGTAGTAGTAGTAGTAGTAGTAGTATTATTAGTTGTAGTCGTCGTCAAGAATGCTTGGAAAGTCGAGACGAGATGCCGAGTGGGGAATGCGACAACCTTCAGTGGAGTATGGTGAGGTCAACAGGACAGTGTTTGTCTCTGGGACAGTCAACACATCAAACAGACTGAACGAACCGGTCAAGAGTACGAGAAGTCTCTGATTTCTGGCAGGTCATCGACAGATCCAACTGTAATATAAGGGCAATGACTGCTGATCGGGAGACAGTCCGTAGTAGTACGTAGTGGGGGATGCGGTTCGGCACTTAGGGAAAAACAAGCTTCGCTTGGCGCCAAAGGGCAGCTGAGACCGCGAGAGTCGTCAATTCGGCGAGAGCGTGAAAGGCGATGACGACGCCGATGGCCGATTCAGAGCGGGCAAAGCGAGATTAAGAGGAAAGTGATCACCCAAGTGAGGAGCATCTCCGGGTATGACTTGCGATAAGTACGTACGTATGCTCGGTGCTACTGCAGGACATCGTGCCGACATCCAGATTAAAATGAATAAAAATGGAGCCTGGTTGTGGAACTGTCTATGATTCTTGGGGCTAACCGTTTCTAAATCCAGAGGGGAGAACACGCCAGTGACGTAGTGATCGCCGGATTGGCCAACCAGCACTCGTCCGTGTAGATTATACATGCATCAATGAGCAATGGGCTTTTGGTCGGAGACGATTATGGATGAAGGTAGGTAGGTATGTATGTATGTCGTCTACTGCTGTCCGATTTGCTTCTTTACAGTCGCCATGTCTATGGTTATCCAAGTGGATGCTGGTTGGCTGATTGATATCAGTGTAAGGAGCCCTCGAAAGGCCCTCTCTGTCAATGGTCAATGTGGATTTGTGGATAGGTCTCGAGTCAGCTAGTCTCTAGGCATGGCAGCAGGCAATGGCATTTTTCTTGGAAGAGAAAAAAGAGGGCTGAAAAAGCACCCACTAGTCCCATTTTGGAGATACGTACTACAGAATGGATACATGTGACATACAGCCCTAAAAAAACTAACGCGTTACTCCGGCTGCCACAGGCCGTGCACCGCCTCGATTCCCGTGTGGCTGTGTCCGAACGCCTAAATAAACCATCTTTGGATATCGTAACTAATCTCACGCCCATGGCATCGGCCAACCACCTGGGCAGGCGCCCTACGAGCCTCGGAACAAGAACTGCATGTCTTCGGGTGTTAGTTTCTCCAACGCATCGCCCTGGTCTTTGTTGATCGTGCCATTAATCATGTTGGCCTTCTTTTCCTGAAGAGCGACCATGCGAGATTCGACCGAGTCCTCAATGCAGAGTCGAGTGATGACACATGGACGGCGTTGTCCGATTCGATGGCATCTGTCGGCACTCTGCCATTCAGCTGCGGGATTCCACCATCTGCCACAAATTCTATCTTAGTACTTCAAGTCCAAAAAGAAAAGAACAATGAGAATTGACTTACGGATCGACGATGAAGACACGAGATGCCTCCGTCAAATTCAGAGCTACTCCACCAGCCTTGAGAGACACCAGGAATACTTCGACATCGACATTCTTCATGAAGTGGTCAATGGAATTCTGACGCTGTGCGGGAGTCATACTACCATCTAGCATGACGGTATTGAAACCGGCTCGGCGGAGACGCCATTCGACCAGTTGTAGCATTGATGTAAATTGTGAGAAGACGATCGACTTATGTGTCTGTTTCTTGCTTCGAAGCTTATAGAGATCGTATACAAGCATCTCAATCTTAGTAGATGATGTCCAATCCTCCATTCGGATACGATTGATGATCGAGTTCTTCTTGACCACGTCCTCCTCTTGCTCAATCTCGGGTTGCTCGAAATCAATCGACAAGGGAATGTGGCATCGAGGACAATCGACAATAGAATCGGCATCGAAAGAGCGCATATAGTCCTTGGCACACTGTCGACAGAATTCGTGATGACACCGTGAGCGGATGGGACTTTCGGCAGGTTCATCACAAATGTTGCAAACCAGTACATTTTGCCCACCTTCGCCGTGTTTCTTGAGAATCAAATCTGGATGATTCGCTACCTGTCGCATCTGCATGATCAGACCGAAAATGTTGGCATAGTTATTAAGCATTACACCACGGCTAACGTAGGTGTCGAATTGTCGAGAGGTGTTGGTCATGATACTCGTAGAAAAATCACGTTCAATCTCACCAAAGAACTCATTATGTATAATGACACTATATGCGCCAGATATGAGCTTCGTTTCTTTCCATTCTGACGATCACAGAAGTTGGACTTACCGTTTGGGTGGGAGCTCCATGGATGATGTGTGATCTCTTTTCAAGCGTCGAAGCATTATTCGGTCCGTGATGAGACGAAGCTTGCGTAAGGCATCGTGGCGGGCCTGTCCATGACTTTCCATGACTAGAATTTATTAGCGTAAAACATGGAGTGGAAGAGAGTAAAACCTACTTGGATTGAGAATCTCCTGGTTGAAGACCGACACGTGGCTAAATCCACTACAGAGGTTGTGAGATACTACCGCGCGGTTCTAGAGGAGATACATTACTTACCTGTGTCGACAATGAGTGCATCGCTTTTCAGCATCTTGGGACCAGTGAAGTTCCTGACATTGGCACATCTTGCAGAAATAGCACGCAAATGGGCGAACTTCTAGGAATCGAAGAAGGGAGAAAAACTCGCCAATACGATTTTGTACTGGAGTGCCAGAAAGACACCATTTAAACGTAGACTTCAATGCAAAGCATGCACGAGCGACACTGGTTGTACGTTGCTATTTGGTATCAGTATGAATGTAGGAAACAACGGTGGAATGCTCTGACCTTGATGCTGTGTGCTTCGTCAAGGATCAGACGGTGGAAATCGATTGAATGTATGACGCCTGCATATATGGTCAATGGTTGATCGTGTCAGATGTTGAATAAAGACAAATACGTACTGTCTTCTTTCACAATGCCATCTTCTCGATTCCAACCTTTCATTTCCTTACGATACATTGATTCCAAGCCGGAGTCTGGAAGAAAAAGTCATTAGGGAGACGAAAACAACACAGCATGTGAGAGTCTTACATGAGATCATGATAACATCGTAAGCAAGAAGATCCTTTCTTTTGAGATGTTTCACTTTAGGGTTCGTGTTGTGATAGACGAGCACGTTCAGCTTGCCATCGGTGTATTCCTATGACGATTTAGAATGGATTACTCTTTCGTAATTGGTCTACTGACCTTGATTTCTGATTGCCACTGCATCAAAGCAACAGGAGGCACGACAACGAGAGAGGGCTTTCCCACAGGGTAATCAGACATAAGCAAGGACACAGCTTGTATAGTCTTGCCCATTCCCATCTCATCGCCGAGCAGCCCTCCTTTGTATTGAGATTTCTCCTGCTGCATCATCCAGTTCAGGCCTTCGAGCTGGAACGACTTGAGCACACGGCTAATCCCCGCTGGTTGTTCGGCCTGTTGAGGGATAATCGCTGGCATGTCTTCGAGGTCCTTCCACATACTGATAATCAATGGGTGCTGTTTCTCGAGCTTTCTGCGTTCTTTCGCCGCCTGATATAAGTCAGTAATCAAGATAAATCGCATTACAGATGATCAGTTCATACCCGACGACCCATGCTGTAAGGGAGTGCTGGCTCGCTTGCTCTTTGACGTCGAGCTGCAGCTGGAGCTCGGACACGGCGTTGTGAATTAGATGTTCGGGCTCGGCGAGTGGAAGACGGCGCGATTACCAGGACTTCCTCTTCACTTTCAGGGGAAGCTGCATCCGCCTCGCTCGCATTATCGTCCGACGGAGAATAAGCAAAGTCGTCTCCTTCGTCGGTATCTTCCCCATCGTGTAGCATGGTTAGATCACCGTCATCTTTCGTTTGAGTTTCCGGGCGAGCGCGTAGAGAGCGTCGTCTGCTAGGTTGAGAAGATGTTTGCTCTTCCAAGTCAGGCCACAGCTCATCCTCGGATTCTTGCGGCATAGTAGATGCGATGGATTCTTCTGCATCGAAAATTATTCGTCGGCGTTTGGCATCACTTCCTCCATATTCTTCAAGCTGTAGTTCACGAGCCAATGCCGCATCCGAAGATTCAGTAGCCAGCATTTGAGAGGCAGTTCTTTTTCCCCTCTTCGAGTTTGTCGCAGCAGACGATGGCAGGGCAAAGGTACTGGCACGAAGCTGCTGAGCTCTTGTTGAGGCACTGACCCTTTTCATTTTTTTCCCGCCGTTGTTATCGGAAGCCAGTGGAGACATAGCGACGCTTGTGGCCGGGGTATCGAGAATACTGTCCTCTCGCGAAGCTGAGTCGACCGACGGCGGCGAAAGTGAGGAGGCAGTCGAAACCGAATCGTTCAGATTGACTGCTGGAACGGCGACTTCAATCATGATATTTGACGTTCTTGTACTGCGACGAGTAGATGATTTGGACGTTGGGCCAGAGATGGCTATTGCAGTGGTCTGGTCAGGCTCTGAAGCTTGAGTAGCGGATGCACCACGTGCAAGCCTGGTAGAACTGCGCCTGAGGGGCATTGTAATGGTCGGCGGCCGCGCCGGGGTGTACTGGAGCAATGAAGAAGTAGTAATTGTTTGGACTTGTTTGAACGGTATCACAGCCTTGCCAAATGGACGACGAATCACTCGCCAACTCTGGCACCTATCCAGATGGTTGTCGTCTGATGCTGATATCAAGCCAAAACGACTGTTAAGACGACAAAGACTCGTGTCAGCCTGGCCGGGAAGAGAGGAAAAATAGAGACAGTCAAGATGACCAGATGAACCGATAAATTTGGAAGGAAAGAGCGATGGATGGCCCAAGGTTTAGTAATGATGCAAGTAGTCTGATTGGCTGCAGTCTACCCGTTCACTGGCAGCAGGAGCACACCCTCGTTGGTGGGGCGCAGTGGTTGCCTGGAGCGCCCCTTATCCATCATCATCCACACTGGGGCCGCAGGGGAAGGCGCGATCCCTATCGATCGGAATCTTCTGGGAAAGAACCAAGCGAAGCCGATCTCTCAAGGTGGGAAGGGGGAAAAAAAGTCTCTTTTTTTTTCTCGCCACCTCCTTGAAAGAGAAAATCAGGAACACAAAGAGCCCGCCCAGCTCTCAGGAACACCTCGGCTGTCGCATGCCGATCGAGTTTTTTCACTTTCTCTTCACTTCCTCGACTGCGCCTTATGAGGTGATTGAACCCCACTTCCGGTCGATTCTCGCGTTAAGTGGAACGCGAAAGTGTCACGAGTTCCTGTGACTTCCGGCTCACTCACTGCACTTAGCATATACTGTTCGACAATCATCACTAAATCATCAGATCGGACTTCAAAACGATTGAAGTCAAGATGTGAGTTCCTGTCAATCTGCTGCCATTATTTGTGCGATGAGATTTATGCTTACGTTTTATCACAGGTCCAACAGGTCTAGTCGGCGCCAGAATGGCAATCAGATAAGGGGACCGTGAGTGATATGAGGCCGTCTGAAACATATTCGAAATGTACGACCTTGACTAACTTCACTATCCAGACATTCGGCTCTTACAGACTTCTTGGCGGTAGGCATTTGTTCACTACAACTACCCTCATCTTATGTTCTTTTTGATACGATTGATGAGGCATGAGATTTGTTGTTACAGATTTGTACTAACCTTATATCAGTCAAACAACATCTCTGCAGCTCAAATCCAGAATGAGTATCAAGAGCGTCTACGTCAGGCAGAACGTGAAACCGAACGTGAGCAGAGAGAAAATGGCCAGGCTGAAGAAGAGTACGAGGACGAGACTACTGGCGAATCACCCGAGGAAAAAAAGAAGAGAAAACGAAAAGAGGCTGCTACTTTAGCCAAGATCAAGCAAAGCAAAGAGTTTTCCCGGCGCAAAGCTGCTCGCAAGGGTGAGGCCTCCGATGACGATGAAATAGCTCGCGACATGATGTACCAAAAATCGAGACCACTGCCAGGACAGTTGGACAACTGCGAGATTTGCGAAAAGAGGTTTACCGTCACACCTTACAGCAAAACTGGACCAAACGGTGGCCTACTGTGCGGAAAGTGCTCCAAAGATCTGGCTAAGGATGAGAAAAGGCCTAAACCGAAGAAGACTGCGCCTAAGACTGGCCGTCGTCAGAACCAAAGCAAACTGCTGGACGGCATTGCTCAACAAGGCGCTTCAAGTCTAGTAGAGATGTGCACGAAGGTATACTCGTCCTGCAGACTCTTGGTGGAGGAAATTATAGCTAATGAAAATGTTCAGAAAGTCGCGGATAACATCAACGACGTGGAAGAGTTCGGTGACTTGCCCCCGCAGCTACTTCATCGTCTGAGCCAGATTCTATCCAAGAGACGAGTACTCACTCCGCGAACGCTAAAACTATTTCTGCGTTCAGATTTCGACGCTATCAATATCTACGACTGCGGAAGTGAGTACCAATACCTTTTCTTTTCTTCTCTCCTTTGCTATACCATCTTTCGTCAACTCGAGCTAACATCATAAAGAGCTCGAGACAGATGACTTTGAACAAATTTTTGCCTTCATGCCGCATCTTGTGCATGTCAATCTGCGCTTTGCAGGTCAACTGAAAGACAAAGTACTGGAGTACATGATGAACCGTCAGCTCAAAATCAAGCATCTGCAGCTTGACGCTGCTAATCTTGTGTCTGATGGTTGCTGGCGACAGCTCTTTATGAAACTCGGTCCTCAACTGGAAGGTCTGAAACTTTCGAATCTCGACTCTTCTTTCGATGACGAGACTGTCGTTGGCCTCAGTAGACAGTGTCCGAGCCTCCGTCGGTTGAAATTGAGTCATTGCTGGAAAATTGGAGACGAAGCACTGACCGCCTTGGGAAACCTGACCGACCTTGAGCATCTTTCGATCAACCTACTGCGAGATGTCCAACAAACCAACGTCATCAGTCTTGTTGATCAACTTGGACCCAAATTGCGCACTCTGTCCTTACAAGGCTTCCATGATTGTGACGATGCGTTGCTAGGAATAATACACACTCGCTGTTCGCGACTTGAGAAGTTGCGCTTATCTGATAATGCAGTCTGTACCGACAACGGGTATGTTGGTCTCTTCACGGTATGGTCAAACCCGCCTCTGAAGTTTGTTGACTTATCTTCCAATCGCGATGTCGACAACTCTAATCCGAACGGACCAGAGGAGCCTGTTGGGCTTGCGTCACAGGGCCTCATAGCTCTGATGGAACATTCAGGGTCAAAGCTAGAGAAGCTGAACATCAGCTCCTGCCGGCACATCTCTCGTGACGCCTTTGAGAAGGTGTTTGCTGACGATCGGATTTATCCTGCGCTCAAAGAGCTGGATATCTCCTTCTTGACAGTCATGAACGATTTCATCGTGACATCAATCTTTAAGTGCTGCCCTGCCCTCCAAAAACTGACGGCATTTGCTTGTTTCAATGTCGTCAGTGTCCGCGTCCCAGCAGGAGTGGCTTTGATCGGCGGTCTTCGGGCTCAAGATTCGATTGTCGTCGAGGGAGATCTCTGAGCCTTGTTCGTGTCGATCGGAAATTGTTGACTTTAAGTTGCTGAGCTAGTCTCTTCTCTCTCTTCCTCTCTCTCTCTCTCTCTCTCTCTCTCTCTCTCTCTCTCTCTTTCTCTCTGTGTGTGTTAATCTACCTTTGAAGATACCAAGCCAAGTCTAATGTTCTGGGCCCTGATTGTTTCGAGACAGCACAGCACGAATTTTAGAACATTTCTTCATGTGTCAATAGCTGAAGCGCACCCAAGCTGAGATGCGTGGTGACTACGTAAGTCGGAATGTGGATAGATACCCTTTTTCGCACACAATCATTCCAAGCAACACCCGTGTGCTAGCAATGCATCATATTGCAAGGAATGTGGCATCTGCAATCTACATACGCGGGACAAGCACTTGAGGCTACGTAGTACGTAGACAGAGTGATAGACTAGACTGGTCGAAAGAAGGACGTAGGTACAGAATAGGACCTGTCGAAGTCGTGGCTTGTCATTATTGTTGTTCTCGAACATGTGATTTGTGCGAACCGAGCCAATCCTCAACCGATTCCTGTCATTGTATGTGACACAATCAGGCCCGAGCATGTCGATACAGGGTGGGTAGAGTGACCGGCCCAATGCAAGACATATGATGCCATGATCATCCACGACACACGGCCTACTATGTACGCAGCGTGGTCACAGTAAAAGGGCTGACAATCAAAGTGGTTCGTCAAGTTAGTTAGTCGTCGTGCATGTGTCAGCGCCGATGATATATGTCTTAGTTAGGACTCCACTTGGTCCGTCGAGGCTTCAAGGCTAAGGCTGCACTAGCATTCTTTGGTAAGTTGAGTAGCACTGCCCTCCTTCGGTAAGACTGCTCCGTGAATTCTTCCACAGCCCAGATCTTTCTTTCTCTCGCCGTGGCCAGGAGGTGAAATGGTCATCATCATATTCTTCATACATGCCTCATAAGTGAATCAGAAGGTGTCCCTCCGTGCTGCTTACGTAGTAAGGATAGTGCCCTTATATGACGGAACCTTCACAGCAGGAAGATCAGGTCGATCGCATAGAATATCCCAGGACCAAAACTCTAAGTGGAAGGCTTCCCCTGATTCAGATCTGTGTATTGTACCTAAGTTACCACACAAACTCGGCGTTGTCAGCAAAGCAACGGCCCACTCGTGTACCATACGGTATCCCTGCTTGGGCGATGAGACCAAGTCAGGCCCAATCACCGCCGTCGCTGCCGCCGCCACAGTCACAATAATGTGGTCTGTATAGTATATACTAGTACATGGTAACATACTCCGTTCACCAGATTTTTTTTTTTTTTTTTTTTTTTTTTTTTTTTTTTTTTTGTGGGTTTTTGGTTTGTGGGGGGGTGGGGGGGGGGGGGTGGGGGGGCGCATGGGGGGG
>JAMAFY010000003.1:1643320-1878808 GCA_023625915.1 Talaromyces sp. PB3603 | reverse complement strand
CCACAGTCAATATATTGTGGTGTTTATATTATATAATTTTACTTGGTAACATACCCCTTTCCACATTTTTTTTTTTTTTTTTTTTTTTTTTTCTCTCTCTCTTTCTTTCTCGGTTTTGCGTTTGGCAGCCGCTTACTCAATTCTTACCAGCTAGTAGCTACTACGTACACTGTGTAGCGCTAGTACGGTGCTACTCTTTCTTTGCTTCTTGTTTTCGAGAGACGATTATGACCATTGAAAAGAACATCTTCAGACAGGGAGACATATGAGCATGAGTTTCAACACATACGAAGTCACGGAGGACACGGAATTCAAAATTCAGCTAAAGCCGAACAGATTGATTGCAGCTGCTACAATTGGGGGTCGATCAGTATTATACTGTGGACCTGTAGCAGTCTAACTAATCGATCGATCAGTCGAGTCATTTAACTTTCCATTAATGATTAGCTTACATGGTACATGCTCGCTGTACCTCTCAAGATTTGTAGCCCAAGCATCACTCGAAGAGTCTATTGATTCTTGACGTTAAGCTGTCGCAGACAATAGACTGTTCAATTTCAATGAAGGAGAAGACATCAAACAAATAAACAGCATTCTCCAAGCCGCAGACCTTGGTTGGCTGGCCGGAAACGGTGGGTTCTCGGCGGCATAAACATCGCCCAGTACGCTTCAGTAGTAGGCAGGGGCATGCCAGAAGGACCACTGCGGCGCTAAACACTTCACGAAAACATCCATCCATCTATCTATCCATCCGTTTATCCACCCTTCGATACTTTCTTCTCTCCATCTGTTTTTGACACCTGGAACACTTCGATTTTTGTTTCATACGCACTTCGTCCTTATTTTTTCTTTTTTATTGTTCATTTTATTCTCTTCCGGCCCTGTTTTGTTTCTACATTATCGTCCCTGCGACTCGTTCGACTACTTAATACTAATAATAACACCATCGCTCTCCTCGGACTCGGCTCGGCCACAGCCTTCCGTGATTGCCAATTAATTCCTGTGCTGTGACTGCCCCAGTCTGTTGTTTCAGCAACAATCCGTCGACGTTCGCACGGCCCCTCGAACTCTACGTCTTTCTCGCTGACATTCTGGTCTGAGAGAGAGAGAGAGAGAGATCAAAGACTCATCTGTCGTACGCTCGATCTCGCTTTAAAAGCTCCGCCCATCTCACTCTCCGTCCTCCCTGCGGCGGTTTCGACACCAGGCACGAATCGGACCTTCTGTGTGTGTGTGTGTGTGTCAGCAAGATAGTCGACAAGACCGCCTCGATGCCGATCAAGCTTCCCAAGGGTTTCACGCGCCGTAAGTCGTCTGGTAACGTTCTGGATGAGGTCGAGCAGGCACCTGAATCCTCGTTTCGGGTATTCGAGCGTCCGAATGGTTTAAACAAGGGCAAGACCTCTGCCAGCGGTGAGGGCCGATATTACCGCCCTGCAACTGCGGAATCAGACAATATATTCGCTGGAATCGAAAAGCCTCTTCCCCATAATAGGTATGCTCCCTAGTGGATGACCAATCTGTGGTTAAGCTTTCGATCGCTAATTTACCCTGCCAGGGCCAGTGGTGGTACCAATCACTCGGCCTCCACTGGTCTCTATGACAGCTCATCTTCTGCTCGATATAGCTCATCTTCAACCCTGCCTTCCTCCACCGACGTCCCTGTACATAATGATCGAGCCATTCATGACTTGCCGGTACCACCGGTGCCAGAGTCTCCTTCTGTGTTCTCTCTGCGTGCCGCCGGCCGTACATTCTCATTCGGAACGAGACCACGGACATCTACACCTATTTCATATCAGCAACCCCGCCAGCAGACGACTGCAACTCCATCAACCACCCGAGATCGTGCGACGACCGCTAGCTCGGCTAGCACAGCCACCCCTCCCAAATTGCTGGATTCGGATTTGAGTATAGGAGGAGCGGGTGGTGAGGATGATGGGTTCGGTAATATGTTTGAGAACTTTGGCAAGCGGAAAAGCGCCATCTTGTTGGATTCTTCGAGAATGGTATGACCACCTGCTAAGCAATCGAATGTTTGTTTCTCTCTAATGGTATGCAGAGCGATGTCCAATTGAACGATCGTCCAGTTCCTAAGCAGAACGAAAGAGGCGTCCCGTTGGCTCCCATCATCACCGATAGACGACAAGCTGTTGAACCATCGCCCGTCTCATGGGACAGTCAGACTTCTACTAATGCACTGATGCACAACGAACACGTCAGTCATGAAGGACGAGCAGCAACCTTGGCACCGTCGCAATCTATGACCTCCACCAAATTCGCAGCCCCCGAGTCACCCGATAGCTACGACTCTGATGATTCGCCTTCATTTGTAGCTAACAACGATGATGCCGAAATCGTTCGCCAATCTATACTCCTGTCTACCCGAAGCCCGCAACCGCCTGCCTCAACAAGTCCACATCCTAATACAAATGAGGAAACGCCCCTCTTTGATAGCGAAGAGATTACATCTAGCGCGCAACTAGCTTCGCAATACGAAAATCACATCGCCTCGGCACCTGATACCCAAACAAAGGTCATGACGCCTGCTCAATTCGAACGTTATCGCCAACAGAGAGAAATGACACGTAGACTCAGCACCACTTCGAAGAGCGACAACTCAGAGACTGGAAGTGATTACGAAGACGATGAGGAGGATGAGGATGAAGCGGAGAAGACCAGAGAAGCTGCACGACAACGCCGCAAGCAGGAGGCTCACTTGTCCGTATACCGTCAACAGATGATGAAAGTTATTGGACAACAGGCTTCTCATCAATCAAGCGGCTCCCTGAGCGGTTCTAATACACTACGCCCAATTTCCGAGCAGGGCAGTATTAGCACGCCAAATTTACTGTCGCGCTCGTCGATGCTCGGCTTACCCACAATTACACAGGAGGGCGGTAAGAGTGATGGCGAAGATGACGATGATGTCCCTCTTGCAATATTGGCCGCCCACGGATTTCCCAACAAGAACCGGCCACCTACTCGACTGAATGCATCGAGCTCCAACCCCAACCTCCGCGTATCATATTCCGGATCTCCCGGCCCTTCCTCCACCGAAAATGCTTCAGATCCTCGGGCCAGCTTACCTGTGTTTGCTCGTAACCTACCTCGAGATCCCTACTTCGGTGCCGGCATTGTGAATCCTTCTCATAGGGAGAGTTTGGCTATGGGTGGAGGGGCGCCTGCTTTAGGATCCTCACCATCTTCGACCTCCCTGCCGCCCGGTGGTCTTGTTGGCGTTATCGCCAACGAAGAACGAGCTCGAGCGATGCGCAGAGGAAGCCCTAATGCTCAAGCCCAAGCCCAAGCCGCTGGAATCCCTCGTCCATATTCTGTTGCTAATATGGCTCAGATGAATGCCCCAGGTCCTTGGAATGGCCCGACGGGTCTACCTCAATACCAGCAACCGCAGGTGATGACCCCAGGGGAACAGGCACAGCTTCAGATCTCCCAGCAGATGACGGAGATCATGCAAGTGCAAGTGCAAATGATGCAACAGATGATGCAATTGCAGGGTGTTTCGCCCGGACAACAATCACCACAGATCAACCCTAACTTCCTATCGGCCCTTGGCCAACCTGCCAATACAGCCCAACGTCCTATGTCAATGGCATCGTCGTTTCACCTCGCTTCCAACTCACCTCAAGTTGATCAACGCACCCTGAGCATGTTGGACCCCAACATGTCCCGATGGAACCTCAACCGACCAGCCTCAATTCATCCAGACGCAATGTTACGTCCTATGACACCGCAAGGTGCTCATGGATATACCCCATCCATAGCTCCTTCAGAGCGCAGTAATGTCGGAATGGCTTCTCGGTACCGCCCCGTTTCGATGGTCGGTCAAGAGCATCAGATGCCCCGATCATCAACATTTACTTCATCTCTCAAGCCCTGGAACAACGAGAACCCGCGACCGAAATCCGTTTCCCCCAGTCACATGCAGCCGGGAGACCGCAAATCAACATCATTGGCCACCGTGACCGTTCGAGCTGTGGGTGGCGCCGGCGCAGATTCTATTTCTGGGACGCAGAACGTCAAGAGTGCGGTTGCGGACGAAGATGAGGATGAAGCGTGGGCAGACTTGATGAAGAAGCGCGAGAAAAAGAAGAGCAGCTGGAAGTTGAAGAAGGAGAACTCGGCTTTGGGAGATCTTCTGCACATGGTCCATTGAACAGACACGTTAATCCCTTGATGGACCGTCAATACACACGATGACGATGATTTTTGAACTTCGACTACTACATTATACAACCTTTATACTTTGATGGTTTGGCTTTATGATTCTGATCAGACTTATTCTTCTCTATTTTACTTTTCTTCTCAACCTTTGGATGATATGATTTCTGATCATTCTCTCTCTTATGTATAATCCTCCATCTTCATTACAAAAAATCAGGTTGTTACATTGCGCTTTTTCTTATTCAAGGAGTTGAGCAGATCATTCGGGTCATGATTTCTTTCTTGTTTTATGAGTCCAGCATTTTTTTTTCCCTCTTCTTTTCTTTTTTCAGGATAATGGAAATGGACATCTTCTCAGACAGAATACGCACAAAAATTCTTCCTAGTTTCAGTCTCTGTTACCTGTAGAGATTCGTCGGACTGTAGTAGAAGTGGACAATAAGTACACATGATTGGCCAGGAGTCACGTGTTGATACTGACAGTTTCGCTGCAGGCAACTTTTCCGCCCGAGTAAGATCACTGGATATCTCGAGTATTTTCATGCATCTGTGACCAGTGCATTTTAAAGCATTTTGACTACCGTGACGCTTTATATTATAATCTGCACGCTGGCTTTGTTGGATACTATCGTCAAGTTCTTACTAAACTCTCTTTTACCAGTGAGAAGCGAAGGAAATACGGCTTTTGGACGGGTGTTCCAGGCGCGTTTAAATTGTTACATTTGCCTGTCGAATCGCCGGTTGATTGGATAGAAGAATAGAATACTCGATATGAACGCTCCAGATAGGTTAGTTTGGCTGTTCTGCCTGTTCTGTGCTGTTCTGCCACCCTGATGGCTCTGTTTTCAAGGCACCTTCCTGCAATGTCACCTCTCCTCTTTTGACTTCTATAGCCATGTCTCTGTCCTTCTCATCTTCTGATATCTCTTTCTTCCTTCAATCCTACCTACCTCTGACTCGTCTCTCTGTTCTGTCACATCACACTACCACTTTCGCTTCATCCCATCCACTCCCATCCCATGACCGATATGCCGTGGACCAAGAACGGCGAAAGCGCTGCTGCTTCCTGGAACGGAAATCGATATCGAGATGCTTCTGCCCCTCCGCCTGCTGTGAATGTGCCTATAAAGTACTAGGTCTCCATTTCCCATGTCTTGCCTTAACTTGCTAGTTTCTTCTTGTGCTGGGTTGAGGAGATAACTCATTTCAAGCTGTCATTAGAGACTATTTTTTTTTCTTCTGAATTCAGGGCTCCATGAACTGACATCATCTCTGTGTACAGAACAGAGGCCTTTATCTTAGGAGAAGGAGAGAAAAAAATTGAAGAAAAAGCAGATACTCGTATGTGCCCATTCGTCCTCACTTGGTGGTCGATCACAATTAACATCAGGGCAGGAACTCCTTCCACATCTATATTCACAATCAATAAAGAAGATCACTCTGTGGGCAATCTTCTCCGTGGTCGTCTTCTTCAGAATCGCCATGTAACGTTTGCTGCGTACAAAGTATGCTTGTCTTAACCTCTCAGCTATGGTGTCGACAGGCTAACAAGACAAAGATTCCACATCCACTCGTGCACAAACTCGAGCTTCGTGTACAGACAGACGGCGAAATAACACCCAAGGATGCTCTCATCGCGGCTTGTCATGACACCGTTCGAGATCTGGGTACATTATCTCGGGAATTCACCAAGGAGTTTGAATTGAGGAAGATGGTGGGCGCTTCTCAGCATCAAAATGGGACTCAGGATGGTCTTTAACAGGGGCGTTGCTGGAAGTATAGTCTTATGATCTAGGCGTTTATTCAAAATGGTTTGATTAGCAGTGAATGACCAGCTTGTAAAATCTTATCTGCCACTTTCAACATTCAAGTCTACCAGTGTAACACATTTGACAAAACTGCATGCTCAAGGAAACAACTTGCAGACATCGCACAAGACAGTGGAATCAAGTTCTCTCTACATATTATCCGTTCGAACAAACAATTCACTCAACAAATCTATCAACATCATAAGCGAAGAAAAGTTGAGTGAGTGTTGACTTGGGCACCGGTTGTGGCTAGCGCGTGTTGGACTGTGGCGGTCGTTCTGTCAGGTTCCAGTTCCAGTCCCAGTCCCAGTTCCCCCCTTCTCCTCGGGGACAGCCGCCGTCATTGTTTCCAACCTCCAAAAACAGCTTCCAATCTAGCATGTCTGCGTTCTCTCGCGTGCTTGTGCTATCCTGTTCAATCTTTGCACGATTTGCTTCTCAAGTTTCATGTTGATATTATCTGTATAAATGTATTCTGCCTCGAATTCGTTCCTCGGCGGCGCAAACAGCGCTCGTCAGCAGCAACAGGCATCACCATTCCAGCAACAGCAGCAGCAGCAGCAACAGCAACAGCAACCAGCTGGTTTTCCTCAGCATGGCCTAGCTCCCCAACCCACGGGTTTTCCTGGTGGTCAACAGCTTCAACCTCAATTCACCGGCTTTCCTGGCGCTCCTAATCCTACAGGTTTCCAACAACCGTACGGCCAACCGTCACTCCAGCCGCCCCAGCAGCAGCAACCCCAATTGCAGCCCCAATTCACTGGATTCCCAGGCGCAGCTCTTCAGAACCAATTCGCTACCGGTCAGCCATCGCAAGCTTTACAGCAACAAAATGCAGCTCCCCAGCAATTTTCCAGTGCTTCCGCAGCTCCTCCCACGATTGCCGTACACAAAACATCCGCGCAGATGGCGCAATCGTTCATTCAGGATAACTCGTCTTCCCGACCGACCCCGCCGCCTAAATCAGGACCGAGAATGCCGAATATGAGACTTTCATTCATTACTGCTGAGGATCAAGCCAAGTTTGAGCAGTTGTTCAAAGCCGCGGCTGGAGATGATGTGACTTTGGACGGTAGGTGCTCGTTTGACTATGCACGACTTTGTGGATTTTTTCGCTGATACGTTCTCATAGGTGACAAAGCTCGAGACATCTTATTGCGTTCACGTCTACCCGGGCAGGATCTATCTAAGATTTGGTCGGTACCCTTTCAGAAGAGTCCGGAGCTAATGAAGCTAACCAAGATTCCAGGGTCCTGTCAGATACGAACAAGACTGGCCAACTTTTCTTCCCCGAGCTTGCTCTAGCTCTAGTCAGTGCATTCGGAATAGATGGAGTGATATTGATTGCTGACAAGATTCTAGTACCTTTGCAACTTGAGGCTAACCGGCAAAGAGATCCCCTCATCTCTTCCCGAGAAAGTCGCTAATGAAGTCTCGTCAATGGTCGACATCATTTCGTTCGGCATCCCGGATACTCAGTCAAATGCGCCACAGACCAATGCCCCCAAGTTCGATGCTCCTCTCATGCAGAACTCTGCAGCGCCCCCAGCTCCCAAACAGCCCACGCCACAACAGCCGTCGAACACGCAGCTCTTGAATCAGCTTACTGCTCAACCTACTGGATTTTACAACCAAGCGACTGGTTTCCAGCCCCAAGGTCTGGCACCGCAGCCTACGGGGTTTCCGGGCCCGTCGCAACCCGTCCAACCCCAAGCTACCGGCTTTTTTAGCAATCCGCAGGCAAGTGGATATAATGGACCGCGCCCTCCTATGCCACCTATGCCGACTGGCTTCGCTTCCCATTTGTCTCCTTCCCAGACCGGTATGGCCCCATTGGCTGCTCAACCGACTGGTGTTCCTGGCCAGTGGGGGTTCGTCAACACGCCTGCAACTGGGTTACCAAATATCGATGCGCTAAAGCAACAACTTATGCCACAGCCTGGTCGCGAAGGAGGGTTCAGTACGACTGGTCTATCGGGAAATGCAAACATTCCGTGGGCTGTCACCAAGGAGGAGAAGAAGATTTACGACCAGCTATTCCGCGCTTGGGACGGTATGAACAAGGGGTTCATTGGTGGAGCAACTGCTATCGAAATCATGGGTCAGAGTGGCTTGCCAACTTCGGACCTAGAACGCATTTGGACACTGGTTGACTCCAACGACAAGGGAAAGATCAATCAGGACGAGTTTTGTGTCGCCATGCATTTGATTTACAGAAGACTTAATGGCTATCCCATACCTACGCGCTTGCCACCCGAGTTGGTTCCACCATCGACAAGAAACTTGAACGACTCGATTGGTACAGTCAAGTCTCTGCTTTCCCAGGATGCAGAAGCCCGCAAGACAAGCGGCGCTTTCCTTCAGCCTCAGAAAACAGGTGTGAGCTACTTGAAAGACCACTCTTTCCGAGGCGGCGCAACCTCCCCCGGTGCAGCAGGGCGTCGTGACGCCACTAGGTATCAAAACAGAGACGAGGTTGGTTATCGCTCCAGCGCTCGTCGTAGAGTTGGTAATGGTGGTAGAACACCTTCTCCAGCTGCTTCATCTCAGGTCTCCGAAAGATCGGACGAGGAGATGAGTGTTGATCAGTTGAAAAAGAAGCTTCGCGAGACGAAGATCATGCTGGATGCCGTTGATTTCAGGGACCAAAACCAGGCGGAAGAAGAGGATGCCATGGACCGTAGAGACAGACGCGAGGCAGAGTCTTTGATGGATCGCATTCGCCGTGTCCAAGATGATATTGACACTGATCCCAAATCAGCCTTCCGTGGAGTGGATTCTGGGGCAGAGCGTCGATCTCTACGCCGCCAGCTCCAGTCGTACCAAGACAAGATTCCTGAAATTGCCTCCAACGTACGCAAGGTCGAGAGGGCCATAGCGGAAGCCAGACTCGAGCTTTTCCGCTTGCGTGATGCTAAAGCCCATCCTAACAGTGCGTTAAACATCATTGGGACCGGTCCAGGAGGCGCTATAACCGAAGCCGACAGAATCAAAGCTCGAGCTAGGGCACGCATGCAGGCACGCGCCGCCGAGTTGGCAGGTCGTCCTGTTCCTACTTCGTCAGATGATGAGGGTGCAGCTACTCGCCGACTTGAAGAGGAGAATGTTAAGATTAAAGCAGAGCGCGAGCGGAACGAAGCCATGACTAAAGATGTGGAGGAAAGTGTCAAAGAATTTTCTCAGAGCCTTGAGGATAGTCTCAAGGACGGCGTCGAGAACTCTACTCGCGAACACGAGAGACGTCGCTGGGAAGAGGCTCTCGGAGTGGAAGATACAATTCGAGACTTTATTTACGATTTACAGCGTGGGAGCCGAACAGCTAAGATCCGTAAAGAAGACCAGGCCGGTTCTATTCCCAAAGAGCCGCCATCAGCGACAAGATCCGAGGTGTCGTCACGACCGGCTCCACCAAGCTCGGCAGATTCGTCTGCATCCCTTGCGGGTCAGACTCACGAGGAACGTGTGGCTTCTGCAAGGGAGCGTGCACAAAGGCGTATTGCTGAGCGCATGGCTGCGGCTGGTCTCAAACCTAGCACCGACTCTAGCGACACTCTGCTTCAGCGCCAAGATCGTGAAAGAAAGGAACGTGAAGAGAGGTTGAAAAAAGCCGAGGAAGAAGATGCCAAACGGGAGCAAGAAAGGCAACGCCGCCTTGCTGACGAACGTACGCCTGCGCCCACAGCTGCTAAAGCTGTTGGTAAGAAACCTCCTCCGGCGCCTCCATCACGCAAGGGTCGACCAGACAGTCAAGCTGAGTTAAGAGCTGGCGATGATATAGCAAAGGCTGAGGACACTGCAATCAAGGAACAAGCGATACGGGAGGAGCAAGAAACACAAGAAGCTGAGACAAAACGGCTCGAGTAAGTTCTCAGCCACATGATGCGCTGAAGTACAATAAGCAATGTGTTTTTCTAACTTGGAAATAGGGAGGAAACTCGTCGACAAGAAGATGAGCTACAGAAAGAACGTGAAGCTCACGAAGCACGCCTCAGGGCTCTTGAAGAGCAGGTCCGTGCTGGTAAACTTAAGAAACAGGAAGAGAAGAAACGCAAGCAGGCCGCAGAACGAGAAGCAAAGGAGAAAGAAGCCAGACTGGCTGCACAAAGAGCTGAGCTGGAGGCAGCAAAGGAGCGTGAACGTCAACTACAACGTGAATTAGAGAATCTCGATGAGAGCTCTTCTGACGAGGAGGGTCCCGTTGATATCAGCACTCCTGCAGCTCCTGTGTACTCGCCGCCACCAGTATCAGTGACTCCGGCCGAAAATGCTGAAGTTCAGCCCACGCCACCGGTCAACGGATCACCCTCCAGCAGTCGTAGTGTCGGTGCAGCCGAGTCGAAGAATCCCTTCTTCCGCCAGCTCAACCAACCCGCCGAAGCTCAAGCAGCTGCGGCCATTTCCCCTCCTTCGGCAGAACCAGCTGCAATCACACCTTCAGAAGCGCAATCTACAAATCCATTCTTCAGGCTCCAGCAGCATCAACAGGAGGCTGGCACAAAGGTAACATCAGGCCCAGCAGCGATTCCAGGTCCTCTTGAGCGCAAGCCTCGCGCACGTCCCGAACAGGACGATGACTGGTCTGCTGCTGGATCTGACAATGAACCATCTGATGACGAGGATGAGGACCGTGTAGGAGGTGGCAGCGCCAAACAGCTTGCAAGCATCCTCTTCGGCACTATGGCACCTCCTAGACCTTTGAGTGCAATGGACGAGTCAAAGTCCGCAACACCTGTACAAGAAAGCAGTCCCACTGTGCCGCCTCCTCCGCATGCACCCCCCGTCGTAGAGACTCACTCCTCGCCAGAGGCCCAGATGCCGGTGGCAGTAGCAGCACCCTCTGCTCCACCACCACCGCCTCCTCCGCCCCCAGGGGCTGCTGCTGCTCCACCTCCACCGCCTCCCCCTCCTCCTGGCGGTGCTCCACCTCCGCCTCCTCCACCTCCCGCTGCTGGTCCTCCTCCAGCCTTGGGCGGTGGTGGTGCCAACGAACGTGGTGCATTGTTTGCATCTATCCGAGCTGGAACAGGGTTGAAGAAGGTCGAGACCAAAGATCGAAGCACAAGCTCTGTCGCTGGTCGTGTATTGTGATATCGACTTCGTTGATTGGATACTATCCATTGCTCTTCTAGTCTACAAACTGTGCGCTCTTTGTTTTGCTTTGATCACGGTCTATAGTTAAACAGCATTGGTTCGATGTAGTTGTATTTGCTATTCATCATTAAGTATTTAGTTTTTTTCTTCTTCTTTCTTTTCAACCTGCATGCTCTGTCTTTATCGGTAAGTCGAGCAAGGCTGATTCGTACAATGTGATACTAAATTTGTATTTTTTTCGAAGGAAGCAAGATTTTTTTTTTAACCAGAAAGACGTCACATTCCGAAAGACTTTATAATCCTGTCGCGGTGAATGAACTGTAGCCAAAACATATGTACAAGAACCAGGGGAAACAATTATCGACAATGCCCGCCAATGAGCTACATACACGCTGCGATAGAAAAGTTCTACGTCACGATCTCAACGATGACATTGCCCAGCGTGCTCAGCGACCAAAGCACAATGAGTACACAGCCAATTTTTCGATCCATTTTCCAATGATTCAGCGGGATTATAATCAAGAACCCGACTAATGTAACCAGTAGAGTGACGCCGCTGATCATGAGATTCCTCGATATTGTGATTTGGTATGGAGCATGGCGTGGGATACCTTCGATCGCTGATTGTTTTGTGGTTTCGACATTGGAGTTCAATGTCATGTACAGACCACCTATGCCAATGCCGAGTAGGATGTTGAGCATGGGTCCACCGAAGCAAGCGCTCAGTGCCATGACAGGGTATCCTAGTCGAGCGACAGTGATGTCTGCAACTAAATCACTTAATGAATTTCCCACAGCAAAGACGGTAAGACCCAAAAGGGAGTCGCTAATGTTCAGAATCACGCCCAGGGTTTTTAAAAGACTGACGACCTCATCTGCGATGATTGCGATCCAGCAGATGCCGACGATGAAGCCGATGAACGATAGAAAAGGGCGCAGTTGATTGGGTGCCTGTGTGAGATCATCGTGCTTTTTGAGAAATATGTTGAGAAGTACAGCGCAGATGAGTGATACACTGAGACTGATAGGAATGGGGATGGTTAGGTTTCGTAGATCATGCTCGTCATCCAGGATGCTCCAAATGGCGATTATGGCGAAAAGAGGCGAAGTAAATACATGTATCGTTGTAAGAGTACGATGCCAGGTTCGCGCTGCGGCCGACGAGGAGTCGTCGTTCATATCAGGTGGACCAGCTGCCATCTCAGAGTCAAGTCTTGGTCTGTTCGGGAGGGGATCAGAGGTCTGGGCTTGCGCCACTGAGGCGATGTGTTCTATGCTATGATGAAGGCCGTTGCCGAGTAGCTGATGATCTTGGGGCTGTAGAGTTGGCGATTCATCAGGCAGTCGAATGATCGGTGTCGGTTGACGTGGGTCACTATCAGCCTCGACGGGAGCAGCAGATGAAGGAGAATGACGGTTGTCCGCCTTCTCTGCGGTCTCTACTCGGTTAGGATCTATTACCGGGATTGTAATGGTCAGAAAGAACACGCTAGGCGCCGCAACAACACCTAGAATCTTTGCCCAGAAGGATTTGGATCTCCAATCACACAGCGTTGGAAAAAGTGTGAAAAACATTGTTCCAGGAATCAATGATGGGTAATACCACCACTTTGACTCTCGTTCTTCTCGAGCAAAGACAGGTTGATACTCCATAGTCGGTGAGATAGCAGCGGCGGCGGGAAGGTTCAGACTGGAGGGCCTGGGAGATAAAGAAGCCGGTGAATCAACAAAGGCAGGAAATCTTATAGTCTCATTATCACTTTCGTCTGATTGCTCGAAATTGGCCGGCTGTGGAAGAGTGTGGCCAAATGGGGATACGCCACCTGGCGACGGAACCTGATGTGATCGAGGTGACACTTGATAATTTGGAGAATTGAAGGCACCTTGCGGGACGGTCAAATGATCCGCTATTGTTGTCGTGGGCGATCTTGGAACAGAAAGAGTTGACGGTGTCAAGGCTGGCTGTTGGAGCAAAGTAGAATTGTGAGAAGACCCCCCGATAACGGGTATCAATGTCCCACTGTGCTGCTTCGCATTGTTCGAACTAGTATCCACGCGCAAAGCGGGCGTATCATTCACTGAAGCAGATCGACGTCGATTTGATGACTCCTCTTGTTTAAAAGATGTCCTACTCTGACGCGACTTTGGAAGAATCCGAGGAGACGGACCGGCGGAGTCTGTGTCATAATGTTCGAGGTCAATCGTATCATCATGTATGTTCTTCGCTTTTTTTAAGGATGAAAGGACAGACTGGAACTCTAGAGCACCGACCAGACTTGGCCGGATCGAGTTGGAAGTAGTTCTCCGCGCGAACGAAGATGGGCGTGTGAGACGCATGTTTTCACGTATCTCGGCTAGATATCTATTACGTGTCTCATCATCTTCTTCGTCATCATCTTTCCATGTTGGTCTTTCAAGTGCCTCAAAATCAGGCGATCTCCGACCCTGTAATAGGCTACTCGATTCTCCACCAACAGGATCCTCATCGGATGACTGCTCTTCTAGGTCCAATTCCTGGGTTTGAGGTATGTGAAATTGAGCTCTTGCTGCAAATTCTCTGTCGTACTTCCGCCGCTGACGGGTCAAGTACCAATGCCATGATACAACCAATATGACGTAGAAGACGTAAAGGCCAATCATTGATGCACATTCCCAAGCATGCAGTTCACCATCGGCCAGAACAACCACTGTCAAAATAGCAGCTAATATGAAGAATACGACGTCGCGTACAAAGCTCCGACGGGCGACTCGAAATGGTCTGGCTAGTGCCATTGAGCCGGCCACCACAGCAGTGATGAAGCATGCAGCACCGATCAATTCTCCAACGGCTAGACTACCGCTATTGGAGCCCATTGCAGCAAATGTCGAAAAGACATCTGGACTGCCATTACCGAAAGCCAGAAAGGTGACTCCTGTCAAGCTTTCACTCATTCCGAGAATGCTAGCGATCGTACTGAGGTTGATACACAGAAAGTCACTCGCAGCGATGCCGATGGTGCTGAAAAGGAGCGACAGCCATGCTACGATAATGATGAATGCAACTGGCTGTACATGGCGGAGTGAGCAATAATATACTTGAAGGTAGGAGAAAAGCCCGTCTTCATCAGGACAGTTGTTCTTGACGAATGAACATTGATCGTCTGCAAGACGAACGAGGCGGCACTACTCTTGTTAGTATATTTATTGGGTCTTAGTATGAATGAGGAGAAGATTGTCATACCTCTACTTCGTGCTCAAACGGCTCAAGGAGCCTGCGGTTATTTAGACTTTCGACCTGAATTTGTGGATATAGCATCCGCTTCTGGAAGCCATTGTCAGTAAGTGATGGCGAACTCTGCTCAAAACCTCGAGAAACCCAGCTCCCAAGGGCCAAAAGTGAGAATATCACGATGCTCAGAACAAAAGGTCGAGCGTTGTATGGCTTGCGTCTCCTCGTACGCAGCCTGGTCGGCGCAATGGATGACAATTTGTGCTGTATGAACATTATGACTGCAGCATTGTGATCGACGAGATGTGCATGCCGGTTGAAATTGGATTAGATATGTATGTATGCAAAACATTCCTTGACGATATGTACGTCTTCGACATCAATCGTGATACTTCGCAAAATTAGAGGTCGGTCTTAAAGATCCTGATACCTGCCATACTAAGGTCTATTGATATCAAGGTTCAAGGTTCAAGAAAAAATGGGTTGTGAATATATACAACATGCAGTAAGGCATAGGGTGTATAAGCCACAAAGAGTGGCGAAGGCATGCGAAGGATGAAGTTGAAAAGCTGCTGGCTGGCGATGGAACGTCCGACGAAACGCGCCAGAAAGCCAAGACTAATGACGACGCTCTATCGATAAGGAACCATCAAGTTGTCAATAGTATCACGTGAGCAGTCTACACGTGACATCGCTTGTGGTAGTCCCAGCACGCCGTATGTTTTGTTGACAAACCGTGGCACGCCCACCATCGCACCTGCCGCAATGCCATCTCGAAAAACAACCCAACAGAAGGAGCGACTGTCGACCTCCAGCAGTCCGAAAATCAAGCGTATCTCGTCGCAGTCGACCTCGAACACTGCTCCTTTACAAGATACAGGGGAAATGAGTTACTGAAAATCTTGAGACTTGCTCTTTTATCCTTCGCTTTTCTAATATATCATACGCCCACGTATATTACAAGGCAAGCTCGCGATTCGTCATGCCTCGTGTGGTGAATCCATCAAAGAGCCATCGCCGCTCCAATGGTGGCGCCTCAACCCCGCAAAAGAACTCTCCCATCAAGTACGGAAAGAGCGATACACAAGCGTGGAAAACAAGCTAACGAGGTTTGCTCGCAGGATCCCCCTCAATGATGACATGGGAGAAAAGGCTGCTCGAATGCAGTCGCGACAAGCGCAATATGACCGCCAAATGAACCAGATCAAGGCTGCTGTGAAAACGCCCATGCCCCCTCGCAGGCAATACGATCGCGCCGACAGTCAAAGCCCAGCAACACCACGTGGTTCTTATCGAAGGGGTCGGGAAAGCGACGTGGACGGTCGTCCTAGAGGTGCAACTCCCGCGAAACGAGTCCCTATTCTCGCCAACTTCGAAGAGTGGATGAAAATGGCGACCGATAATAAGATCAACGCTGCTAATTCTTGGAATTTCGCCCTGATTGATTACTTTCATGATATGTCGTTGCTCCGCGAGGGAGATGGCGTCAACTTTCAAAAGGCTAGTTGTACGCTTGACGGTTGCGTAAAGATCTATACAAGCAGAGTCGATAGTGTCGCGACCGAAACCGGAAAGCTCTTGAGCGGCTTGGCCGACAGTCGAGATCGCAAAGCCCAGGAAGGCGAGGGGGCCGAAGGCGAAGAGGAAGAAGACGAAGAGGGCGAGGACGGTGTACGAAGAAAAGCGAAAAAGAAGGTCAGTATTGTTATACGTATGGTTGAGATTTAGAAGTAACGATATATACAGACACGTTCTCATGAGGCTACGCTCGCTCCATCTTTCGCATCCTTACAACTGAAAAAACTCGAGCTTGAATTCGCGGTTGACCCGCTCTTCAAGAAAGCATCTGCCGACTTCGACGAAGGCGGTGCCAAAGGCTTGCTGCTGAATCACTTATCGATTGATGGCCAGGGACGTATCATCTTTGACAGTAGCGATGATGTGGATGAAACAACCAACGGTGGAGATCATGCACAGGACGATGAAATGAACGGCAGCGCAGAGCCAGAGGATAGCCAAGCCAAGGAACCGGAGGGCGATCCTATGGATGTTGATCCCGTGGAAATTGACCTCTCCTCTCTTGGAAACCGATTCTTCCCTGATCTAGACCGCCTCTCCGAGCAAGACATCTGCCCTTCCCTGAAAAACCTCGATTTAGGTGATCCGAGTGGCTCTCTGGATATGCCATTGCTCAAGGCTCCCGAGGAATGGCGACACGACAAAGACCATGACGAGTCTGACACGGCAAGACGTATGGGTGATGCATCTGGCATTATGCTCGATGATGATAATGCCGTGGGATTTGATGACGATGATGGAACCTTCGCGGGATTTGACATTGGTGAAGATGCTGGCTTTGGTGAAGGTGGAGAGGCTTGGGCGCGAGAGGCAGCACTGGAACCTTTGTTGAAGGTGCATCGCATGGATATTGGTGGAGAAGACGATCCGGAGGCTGCCGAGGACGAAGATCCTTTTACATTGTCGATCTCTCACCAAACAGCTAACAATGAGCACGAGAACATCCTGAGTTACTTTGATAACGCTCTACAAAAGAACTGGGCCGGTCCTGAACATTGGCGAATTCGCAAGATCAAGGAGACTAGTGCTGCCAATTCCACAGCGGCGCCAAAGCAACGTAAAGAAAAAGAGCCCTTCGTGATTGACTTTGCTGCTCCTCTCGATACTACTGCAGCTGATCTGATCTACACACAAGCAAGCTCAAACTCTGCTATCTCGATACCCAAAACGCAGTGGAAAACAAAAGGACGCAATTTACTTCCTGATGACAAGCATTTCAACTCACAACAACTGTTGCGACTCTTCCTCAAGCCCAAGGCTCGCATGGGATCAAAGAGATTCTTTGGGGCGCGCCGGACGGGCGAGATCAACGAAACCCGTGTTCCTGCAGCAGGCGAGATGGACGAGGCTTTCTGGGCAAATCACCAACCTGAGAATGGCGCACAAGCAGAGGATGAGAAGATTGCAGGCACATATGATGCCGACTTCTTCGCAGACGACGACGGGCTTGCATTCCCCAATGGGCTACCGTTGGGAGATGATGATGACGACAATTTACCATTTGCAGACGCTCGAGAGATGTTCTCTCCTGCCGGCGACATGGATGTCCGACCGACGACGTCAGCCGGTGATGGATCAGGAGCTACAGGTCTGACGGCTTTATTGAATATGGTTGGCGCAACACCCGGCTCGGCACTCCATGGTGGAGGATTCGGCTCACAGCTAGTGACGCAAGGTGGTCGTCGTGTTCGGCCCGACTATGTCGCTTATGCACGTGTGGCTAAGAAGGTTGACGTCCGGCGATTGAAGGAAGAAATGTGGAGAGGTATGGGCGATGGATTGATTGAGTCTATGGAATTCAATTCGGCCTCGGACGCAGCAGCAGTTATCGATCAGCCTGAAGAGCCTACTGATGACGAAGGACCACCGACCCCTACACCCAAGATTATGCAATCCGACGGAGACCATCCAATGCCCGACATTGCATCCGAGGTTGAGAAACATGGTCAATTGAAGTTCACGAACGTGATGAATTCTCTCAAGACCGTGTATCCAGAAGAGTCATTACGGGATATTAGTACTTCTTTCGGATTTATCTGCCTGCTGCACCTGGCCAATGAAAAGGGGTTGGTTCTACAGAACGGCGGTGGCTTTGCCGATGGAGAAGGTACATTGGAAGAGATTTATATTACTAAAGATGTCGGGGCGGTGATTGACGGTGATGTTATGTAGAGAGGAATAGGCGGCATCTTGATTAATGATCATTGTACAGAGCAATTACTTGTGGAGTTTGGTGTCTACCATCATGATGGCTGTTGAATGCATTACAACGACGACTTTTTTTCTAGCCTCTTTCACACCTTCCGAGACTCAACTGTAAGACCTAACCATTGTCCCACGTGATTTAAGGGAAATGCACGGACCATGCGAGCACTTTGTTCGGATGACAGGCAACTGCAGCCTCAGGCCGTTTTCTCGATATTTGTCGGACGTCCCAAGGTTACTTCCAGGTCTCCGTCACAATTCATGTACGTACCGGATCATGCAACAAGCGTGACCATCCCGCATCGACGCGCAGATTCTTTATGGTATTGAGACACAGCATGCAGACCCCCGGCATGAGTGCTCAATACACGAATGGTACTCTTTATCACACATTGTCTGCAGCGAGGATCTACTCGTGATGGATTTGCCGTGGTGATTGGCCTGCTCAGATCATACCAAGCAACTGATAGTAAATGTTGGCGCTTCGGCAGACCCCGTGATTGGGCAGCCTTAGGCCCCCGCGTGTCGCCCAGCGTGCCAAGCCAAGTCTTCACAGCTCTGATTGGCTGTCTGTTTGTGACGAACAATGCAGATATCACGCTCTTGCCTGTTGCAGCCGCCACTGATTTGCTGTCCGCTACATCCTGCCTCGTCCTGTCTAGCATCAAGGTTCACTCCCCGCGCGCTATCTTGCATACACCACCGCCCAATCGAGGGCGAGATACTGCACTCGAGCGCAAAACAGGCACACGGTAGCTATTTCGAGCCCTCCAATCACTCTTCCGACTTGCCCTAGATCTTCAGTCTAGTAGGAAAGCCCGGCGCTAACTGACCGCTGTCACTCAACCGAGTGATCATGCTGTGCCAGAAGTGCGCAAAAGAGGGGAGCATGCATTGGCTCCGGTCCCTCCGTTTCCCATGCCTCTGCGATTCATACATAGACCAGGGAGTGCGGCCCTTGGGCGATCGAAATCTTCTTCCACACCCCAAGCTGCGCTTCTCTCGATTTTTGCTTCGGTTATTGCATTGCTTTGAACACTGCGCAGGTCCGCAGCTTGTCGGTTCTTTCTATCATCTATATCATCGGTATCTTCATATCGACCTGTGAGGCAACTGCCAGCAGTCTCTGCTGAGCTCACCGACTCTACCTGCAGCTTAGAGCTGAGCTGTATACGCAACCATCGAGAGCAGGCTCTCTCGCTGTCATTTCACCATGTCTAATCAACAAAATCCCACATCTATCATGCGCAGCTCCTCGAGGTCTTCCTCTTCCTCCTCGGTTTCCGACTTCAAAAGCCCTCGCACAGCACGGTTCGCAGAGGCAACGACAGTAATTTCACCTATTGACCCGTCGGATGGAGCCCAATCACCGTTCGCCGACCCTCCAGCTTCTGTCATGAAGGAGGCTCAACACCATGTCTCGGATGTTGGCTTCGGATACGTGGCTGACAGTGATCCCTCTCGTTATGCGCATCAACCTATGACCCCGGCCTCGCCGTTGAAGAGTGCTCTGAAAACCCCGGGAACGGCGAGAACTTTGAATCCGTTCAGTCCGACATTTCGTGAAGAGGTCAAATTAGAGAAGGAGGAAGTGAAAACAGCGAGAGAAAACAAGCGAGATTTGGTAAGTCGGACAACTCAAAAGGGGCCCAGTTAATGAATGCTAACGATCATTTGCAGAAAATCAAAGTCAGAGTAAGAGCTGCAAAGGTTCTTCTACGAACTGTGAATTTCAGCTGCTCTCTCATTGTTCTTTCGCTTTTGTCTACCAGCTTGACTATTTTCAGAGCCACCAAGGATCTACCTCCACGCAGTAACCTTCCACCATGGGCAGTAGGAACAAATCCATGGCCACAGTACTTGCTTCTGGTTATGGCATGCGTTTCTCTGGCCTCTGCTCTATTTGTCTTCTATGGTTATTGGCGAGGAGGTCATCGCCGTGCTGAAAAGGTCGCTGTATGGTACTCTGTCTTTTCCGTTGGCTTCTTCACATTCAGTACCATCATGTGGGTCGTCGGCGCTGCAGTTTTTCAAAGCTCCAAAGCAAATGGCCAAGGGAAAGACCTGTGGGGATGGTCTTGCAACGATAACCTTCGCGCTCAACTGTTCCAGGACCAGGTCAACTATGCCTTGGTCTGCCGTATGCAAGACTGGTCACTAGTATGTGCAATTATCGAAATCGTACTCGAGGTCATTGTCATCGCTATCTATGCCGTTGTCTTTTACCGATTCTACACCAAGCAGCGCCTAAAGAAGACCATGGACGTCCGTGATAAGGCTCGTTCCGACCTATATCTTGCCCAGCTCCGTGTCCAGTCTGCACCCAACACACCTGGCTTCTTCCCCATGACACCCAAGTCTCCGTATATGTCAGTAGCCGCTCAGCAATACCATCACGATGCATACTCTGCAGCCGAGAATGGCGAGAGCTACGCCGTTCAATACGCAACACCCAAGTCGCCGACTCGCGCAGTTACAAAACCATTCCAACTTCAAGCACCACCCATCCGCGTGCAAAATGCGACTCCAAAGGTCAATCAACAGAGCTTTGGAGCTCCTGCTGTCGGCATCGCTCACTCTTCAGACCACTCAAATGGAGAAGACATGTCAGAAAAGGTCAATGACCATGTCGGCGCTGCTCCGGGTGAAAAGACCTATGAGGCCGTGCCGATTCCAGGAGCTTATGCTGGACCGCTGAGTCCCAGCTATCCTCCACCGCCGGGTCAGGGTCATGGATATGACTAGAAAACGTTGAAAGGCTTGCTATGTCTGAGTAGATCGATAATATTGTTATACTTGTGTCTATTTTTGTGAGGGTACTATATCCCAGGCGCACGGCGATCACGGCGATTTTTTTATATTTCACTCTTTTTGATTTGCTAGGCCAATCCTCTATTACATAGGACGATAATTCAACATTGATTGACATGAGATGAGTATGTGAAATGCAAGGATCTAGAATTCTTTCTTCGAGCCGAGAAACGGATCCACTGTGCTTAATGTTCACGTTTGTCTTAGCAACCAGCCCAAACTCTCCTCATCATCAACCTCATCTATAATCATCGTATTATCTACGTGTCTCAGCACGGAATGCGTCTTCGCTTTACCGCTCCCGTGTCCAGAGTATTTCGGACCGCATCAAGTGCCACGAGTCGCAGCAGTCAGTCTACCCTTCCCTTCCGCAAGCAGCTCAGGCCTCGGATCGATCCCCTAACTCCTGAAGCATTTACTTAGTCCTGCCCCACCATCACTTTACTACCACTAGCAGCAGCAACAACAACAACAACACCAGCCGCCACATTTCATCTTCTCGACCGAAGACTACAACGACAGCTACTACAACTCAGAGTAGTAAATCGCCTTTGAAAATCCTCCCCTTCGTCGCCATCCTCGTGATTGGTACCGGCTCCTACATTTTGCTGGCCAGATCTCGTGCTTCCACGCCGCGCAAATAGACCCCTCTTCCACCCTCCCCCGTTCATCAAGTCTTTCGACTCGAGAAAGGAAAGAAAGAAAGAAAGATGGCACCTACACCGCGCTTCTCGTCCGACAAAGTCACCGTCGTCTTCGTCCTCGGCGGTCCCGGTGCCGGCAAGGGCACGCAGTCCGAAAACCTCGTGCGTGACTATGGCTTCAACCATTTGAGTGCCGGGGACCTGCTGCGCGCCGAACAAGTGCGCGAAGGAAGCGAGTACGGCGAATTGATCCGTCACCACATTCGTGAGGGCACCATTGTACCCATGGAAGTCACCGTTGCGCTACTTTCAAACGCAATGGCCACGATCCTCGAAGAGAACAGCTCCAAGACCACACCTGCCCGATTCCTGATCGATGGGTTTCCACGCCAGATTGATCAGGCGCATTTCTTCGAAGAGACCGTCTGCGTCAGCAAGTTGGTTTTGTTCTTGGTGTGCCCCGAAGAGGTCATGTTGGGTCGCTTGTTGAAGCGAGGCGAGACCAGTGGTCGGGACGACGATAACATCGAGTCGATCCGTAAACGATTTCGCACTTTTGAACAGACTTCCATGCCCGTTGTGCGTGAGTTTGAGGAGAAGGGGAAAGTTATCAGTGTGCAGGCTACGGGGTCAAAGGAGGAGGTTTATGAGAGAATCCAGTCTGAGTTGAAGGCTAAAGGTGTAGATGCCTTGTAATTTGCGTCATCAAGGAAGGAAAATTGTTCATATTAGCGAAAGTGATCTGTCGTTAGATGGTTAGAGGTATATAAACACGTTGGTAAAATATATCATATTGTCTTAGGATATTCATCTTGTAACCCGCACGCACGCAGGCAGAGCGAGACTGATAGTCATCCTAGGCGATATGTCGAGTCGTCAACTGTTCTACAATACCCCAACTGCAGTACATCATGCAATGAGACCTGCAGGTGTGACCAGTGCATTTCAGAAGATCATTAGAACCAGAGCTACATCCACCGACCATATACTATGTATGCTAGTCGGGGCAATATTCTCGAACTTTGCCCTAGCCCTCGAATGTCCTGCATGCCGTCCATGACAATACTCGACTAGCTATCGATCTGTCAGATACATACCTAGATACATTCATGCCCGACTCGAATAATTCGACTCCTCAAAGACACTACAATTGCAGTGCGGGGCGAGGTGTTGCAGTATGGTTCTGCAACTCGGCGAATCAGGTTCTTACTCTCTTCTGAATATATGAGGATGGGCGTTGCATGAGTGCGTCCGATGTCTTCGACACAATGAAAGCTACATAGTTACCCACGTATGAAAGTAATCGTCATCATCATCAATGCATTATCTTGAATACATCACATAATGTAGGGAAAGCGGCACAAAGTAGAAAACTTTTCTCTTTTCCCAGTTACATACAACTCACTCTTTCGGAAGGAAATTTGATATGCCTCAAACCGGTTCTCCAAGAACAAATGAAAGGAAACATGATAGATAGAAAAGTCTTTTCGCAAAACATTAAAACAAGAGAAGAGAAAGGATGCAATGATTTAGTCAGCCTCGCCTAATAGATCGACTTCACGAGGTTGTGACTGATTCTGTTGCTGGTGATTAGGCCGTCTTCGGTCGCCGGTCTTCTTATCACCTCCCTTGCCCACAGGACCGCCTTCTTCGGCAGCCTGTGCTGCAGCCTGTTGCTGCTGGAGTTCGCGTGCATATCGCTCGCGCTCGGTGCGGATCACGCCGAGGACACCTTCCAGGCTGCGGCGCCAGACGAATAGACGCCCCTGTACTTCGGCCCATTGCTTCTCGCCGAATACTCGGTATGTGGCACGGTGGACCAAGAACTCAGAGCGCAACTGCGACAATTTTCCCTCGACAAGACCGGCACGAATAGTGTCGATGACCCATTTCTCGACTTCGGTATCGGCGACGCCGAGTGCGGAGGCTATCGTGGCATAGGGCAGGGAACGAGAGGGAGCCGAGGAAGCGAGCGAGGCGAGAGTCAACAAACGCATCTTTGTCTGAAGCGCGTCACCAGATTCCGCCAAAACACCACCGGAAATCGAGCTCAGGGGAGTCGACGAGACAAAGTCCTCATATGCGTCAAGGGTATCGGCAGCAAAGATCTCAAGAAGCTCGAAAAGAGAGGTATCGCTAGACCGAAGAGCCTGTACGGCATCGGAAGCAGACAAAGATGTAAAGTCGAAAATAGCAGGGTGCGAAAGCGCGGATGTGAGAGCGCGAATGGCGAGGTCCCGGTTCTCCTTGCTGGATGCTTCGTTGGCATCGATGGATTGGAGGGCTTCGACGACGTTGGCGTGCGCAAATTCACTATCACCTGCGGCCTCAGCGGCGTCTGCGACGGCCAGGTGCAATTTTTGAGCGTCTTCCTCGTCGAGTTCCCAGGCGGCGAGCCAGTTGGGGAGCTGAGAGACCAACTGACTTTTCAGGGCTTCGTAAGCGGAGGTGGAGCCTGATTGACGGATGACGGCGATAATGGCAAGGAACACATGGTACCGGCTGGAGTCGGAGGGGGCGAGAGTGTTGAAGATGGTAGTCAGGACGGTGAGGGCCAGCGAAGGACCGAATTGTGCGGAGGATGTGACGGGTTTTGACAGGTAGATGCAGACTCGCGATAGGAAAATATCCGGGTCGGAAGATTGCTGAATGAGATGGACGAGGAGGTTATAAGCAGGGATGAATTCTGTAAGAGACATTAGTCACACCCTTTACTTCTTTATTCCTCTTGATGGGGAGAAAAGAATACCTTTCTCGGGAGCATTATTCAGGACCGCAGCCGCAGCAACGATCTTCTTCAAAACTTCATCGCGTTGACCCAAGTTCGCCTCCTCTCCATTCTGTTCCTGTTGACGCAACGGTTCGAGCAAAGGGGCAATCTCGGTGTTGACGCTGGCTCCTTCTTCGTTGGAACGAAGCACGTCGATATATTGAGCGAGCTCCTCGCACAGCTCCGTAAACGACCCCTCAATGAGAAGAGTATTGGTAGGTGCTGGCATTTCGGCGATATTGGTTCTTTACGCTCTTCGACGGACAAATCGAGTCAGTCGAGAGTGAAAAGAGTCGATGTGGTGAAAAGGGCAGACAGTGTGTCTGGCTGGGTTGGGGCGATCGGGGTGTGAGTCGTGGGCGACTTGGTGGTTGTATCGATAAGTGTGGGAGAAATTTCAGTTGTGTGATTTGATGTCTTGGCGAATCAGCGTCCGTTGCGGGCGGAGCGGAGGTTTCCATCATCATCATATTTTTGGGATATCGGCACAGAAATATAAACCTACTTGATAAAAAAGAAAATTCTTAAATACAGCTTATGATTGCAACAATATACATATCGCTCCAAAATTTTGCGCGTGTATGGGATACATTCGAATGACTACCGTGTACCAGCTATCGAACAGACTCATATGCAAATAAAAGAGAGACATCGATATCATGACCATGCTCTCGTACTTCGCGTCTCATGACTACGCAGCTCAAAACACCAAAGGATATCGTTCAACATATGAAAGAGAAGGCAAGCCCACAAACTCCATGCTCAAGACTGGGAAGAGTTCCTTCGACTCGCAAAGTAACTCGAAGAAAGGTAAGGAAAATATTATTCTGCTATTAGTGCTCAACGAGCGAGCATAAAGATTGGAAGCAAGACACGATATCCGCGACGGCAGGCGACCTTACAGCATCAAGCCAAAGAACGCAAGCATCGCGGCAGCGAAAAGACCAGTTGCACGGTCTGCAGAGACCTGAAGAGCTGCGGCGCCGTGAGTGGTAGTCGAGCTAGCAGCAGTTCCAGACGCAGTGCCAGTCGTGGAGGCGGCAGCAGTAGTTGCAAGGGTGCTGGCTCCAGTGGTTGAGGCTGCGGTAGTGGAAGAGGCAGAGGAGCTTGTGCTCGAGGTGGCAGAGAGGTCGATCGTGCCGCAAGTCGCATTGGCCTTGCATTCCTTTTGAGCATCAAGATCATTGGGGTTGTTTGCGATGCACTGGTCGTAAGTTGCCTCGCACACGTAGAAGGGAATGGTGCTCTTGTATGGGGTCAGGTCGGGAGTGGTGCCATTGCTGCAGGTGCAGTCGAAGTTGAGAGTAGTCTAATTGAGTTAGTTATATATTCGAGCATTCTGCCAAAGTGGGAGTGCTTACAGCATCGCAGTCGTTGTCAGAAGCAGAGCCTCCACAAACGAGTGGGCAAGTATTACGTTCACCTTGGCACCATTGGGCTGTAGCATCGATTAGTCACGGTCCCAGCAGTATACTTGCAATTGATCAGACAAACCCAAATCGGTGCTGGAAACTTCGGCCAGATTGAAGCCAGCAGGGAAGGTGTAGTTGTAATAAGCAGTCGCCTCGGCCGCGAAAGCAGCAAGGATCAACACAACGGATGAACGCATTTTGGCGGGAGGTGGATCGCGCGAGGATTGAGATCAACAGTGAGTAGGGTAAGTTAGTTATGATAGCACGTATTGGCAACGGAGATGATACACAGAATAAGTCAAGTTGATGTTTTGAGTATGTGGAGTGTGAAGAAGAAGGAGAAAAGAACAGAAGTAGAAGGGGATAAAAAGGAAGAAAGAGTCGAGCGAGTCGGAAGAAGAAAGAGGAGGAGGAGCTAGGCTAAAGAAGCAGTCGCGAGTCGCGACGGGGAGGCAGGCAGGTAGCTCAACCAAGGAAGGAACGGAAAAGAAGAGGCCGGAAAGCAGCAGCAGCGCAATTCCGAGCACAGAGGGAATTGTTATTGACTACGTACTTAGTACTTACTGCTAACTAGGACAGCACAAGCAGGGAAGTGGAGATAACTAGCCATTAGTTTATTGCTTGGCTTTCCTTTTCTTCCTCTCTAGCTTGGGTTATTGCATAGCAACGATCTCCAGTTGACTCCCCGTGTACATACGTTGTAGTATTCACATACTACGCTCAGACCAAGGGGATTGCAGTCCGTCAGTATGGACTCTCGAGACTGGCGTCACATGCATAGAATACACGTTCAATGCCACGAATCAGCCATCTGCAGCCATTCAGACTGGCTGTCGGCGGCACTGTGAGACAAGACAAGTCAACCATGGTCAAGTCGCACAGGCGTTCCTGGAAAATCCAAATCGAGGAGTTCGTGTGGTATGTAATAGCCGGTAAGATATCGGCCAATTGGCAGAATCAATTGGCTGGGAGACTCCGAGACCACTAGTTTAGCTCACGTTAGTGTCCGTTACCGTACACACTATGGATTTAATTTACCTGCGCGAGGCCAATCAGCGACACTGGGGAAATGACGGTGTCACCGGCTCAAGCCTTAGACTGAGCAGAGTTTCAGTTGACTGTCATGAATCATGATCAATGTGTAATTAAGTAGGTTATCATGACCTTGAGCTTGATGGTTTAATCAGGTTGATTGAGAATTGCTTTAATCTGAAACCGCCATTTCAGATCAAATTATTCAACAGTAAGCAATTGGGCAAAGCACAATTTCCGCAACAACCCAATAGCATATACTACAGACTACTATAGCTCACAAGCAACCACTAGTTACATGGTGGTTGAAGAGAACGTCGCTAATTGACGCTGGGGCAAGTGGCTGGCTTGGTATGCACTTGCAAGAATGTTTGACAATAAGTTTGAAGGACTGAAGAAGCCGTTTGCTTTGGAATTTTTTTTTCTTCTACACCATGATCACTCGAATCGAAAATACGGCACGTGCCTGACATACACCAAATACGAAGTGAAATGTACCTGTAATACACCCGCGACCAATCAAAGACTCAACATACGTAGCCGAGGCAATGATCTCGATACAATATATCATTACATAGTATATATAATTAAACAGTATCAAATATCGACCGTTTCACTTGTCTGCCGTTGCAGCCGTGTCCCCGACTATTCTCACCAATGACACGGCACTAATAATCAAGTGACTTAATCTGCATTCGTCTCATCGATAAGTACCATACGAAGCTCACTCTATGTCGACGAAACCCCCTCCATCGCCAGATGATTTGGAATTCAAGCCCAGACCCCTCACAGACTCAGAACTGAACCACTTCAACACCATACCATGGGCCCAGTCAATCCTCCGCCAATCTTTGAATCTGCAAAATGGCAGCACTGAGGATAGCGAATACGTCGCCGTCAACATGCCCGCGCGCGTAGTCAAAGACGATACTGACGAAGATGGGTATTTCGCGGGGACCCTCGGCACGGAAGAGACGATACCATTCGTAGTGACGTTATGTCGCCGCAACCTCACTGAGGTTTCTGCATCGTTGCCGACGACGCCACCGCCAAACGACCCCAAGGCCAAAAAAGTGTTCACGCCGTCGCGGCCCCCGGATACGATTATGCTTGTATCCATGTCCGCGCCGGGGTTGAGTGGGCATCCCCAGACCGCGCATGGAGGTATCGTTGCGACGCTGTTCGATGAGGCCATGTCGCATGCCATCAATGCTCATTTATCGGCGTCGGGCCCGCCAAAGTCAAGCACCGAGCCCTGGGGACATGGCATTTATACGGCGCAGTTGAACGTGCGATACAGGAAGCCCGTGTATACGCCCGGATTGCTGGTTGTCCGGTCATGGTGCGTTGCCCGCGATGGACGCAAGTTGTGGGCTCTGTCCCATGCAGTCCAGGAAGAGCAAGGAGATGGCGGTGGTCAATTGGAGTGGGTGAAGAGAAAGATGGTTTGCGCAGAAGCGTCGTCTTTGTGGGTTGTTACGCGAGATGAGAAGCTTTAAGTGGCACATGGATGTTATCTATCTTTTTCCTGCATATATCGGTATAGGCGATTAGAATCACATTTTGGACTTTTCGTATTTTCTCCCGCTTGTGTTGCGCTCGATGGGAACCACCAACGCAATGTGAGAACACAACGCGACGATGTCCCCCTGTTCGTCCATGATGATCACCTCAATATCCATCCTTCCATTCCGCACGGATTTCATCACAACTCGAGAATATAACCAATCCACTCCCTGCGCCGGGAGACTCTTCTTGAAGTCTATATTGAGGGTGACGGTCGGATACCAAAACGGCGGGATTACCGGCCTCGTCGTTGGAGACGACGACGATGACGAAGGGAGCGCTGAGCTACCTACTTGCTCCAAACCCGCAGGGAACCAATCACTCAGAAACGGAAGCGTATTGTTCGTCCACTTCCCATTTCCGCCCGCTGAAGAACCAGACGTCACCGTGCGCAGTCTCGCCCATTGATCTAATATGCCTGGTTTTTTGTGCTCGCTGGTCGGGCCGAAGGTGATGCATTGATGTTCTACGCGTCTGAATTTTGCCCACTCCGTTGGCCCTGTTTTCCGCCATTTCGATTGAGTTGCACTATCGAGCGATAGGCTCACATTGTCACCCGTAATGACCACACTGGGTGGTCTCAGACTCGGTGCAGGAGGGTACATGTCCCAGGTTGAAGGGATTGAATGTCCGACGTCTGAAATCGGGTCCGAGACGGTTATATATCCCACAACTTTGGCTGTAGATTTTTTGGTTTGCTTCTCGGCGCTGCTGCTGTCATCTTCTTGGGACAGCGTAACGTGAATCACAGACGTTCTCAGTCCCAATTTTGAGTCTTCCACTTTCAGAGTCGCAGGTCCAGCGGCTGTTCGGCGCAGGAAGGTCATCTGCATTGATATAGGGAGAGGTTGAGAATTGTGTCTGGTTGGATGCGTATGTTTGAAATGTGTGGTTGCAAGGCGGTAGAGGATTGACATTGTATAGCCGCCATGGGGGACTATCCTCGAGTCAGTATAGAGATTGTTCATTAACAAGGAAGAAATACAAACCAGCGCCAACGGACCAGTCTGGATGAACGTTCACCATATACATATGGGACGATACCGGCGAGATTGTAATGCCATCTTCAAACACTTGTGTGTGCGGAGGACTCATATTGCGACTTCTTTCTGTTCCTCTCAAGCTTATTCTACAAGAAATCTTGACGTGTATAGATGATGAGATTGAAGCATGAACAGTCTACAGGAAAACAGATCACCAACGCAAACTTACTATGTATCAATGGAGGTTTACAAGATACCTCGGCACTATTCTACAACTCCGCAGCCCCACATTATCTGGCCGGCTAACGGTAAATAACATACAGAAATACGTAGGAGGATTACAGAATGATATGGACAATCCATTCGGATTCTACGTAGTTAACTGGCATACACACATCAAAAACCGCCCGCCGTTCTTGCTATATCCATACTGAAGTCATTGTACTGCCTGCAAATTATGTGTCGTGGTAATCGTCTAGCATAAACCATGTATGTGATGATTCATGTTGGTAAGATGGGAGGAGGGTTGCTTGTAGAAGTGAAAAGTATCTAGAGAAGAAAAGAAAGGGTATATGAAGAGGGCGCGTCTTCTATTGTCTTTGTCGTCCTTGCATCTGTAGGCAAGCGTTGTGAGAGTGATGAGGCTAGGACTGAGTAGACGCCGCAAGCCGCTGGAGACAGGACAAAACACCTGTGCAATAGTTAGTAAGTTTCGATAGTATATATATAAAATGAAGACGAACCTGTTACCCCCTGGGTCAATGTAGCCTTGGCTTCTGTGCTCCTCGAGCCCAAAGTCACCGTCATGCAATTCTTGACAGCCTTGGATTCTGCCAATTTGTTCGCCCATCGGAACACAACTTCATCCTCGCGACTGTCTCCGGCCACAAACAAGAAATCAGGCTGTCCTGCATAGCCGCCCTCCTTTCCACGTTGAATGCTATATCGCCATACAAGCTCAGCTGCACTGGCCTTATTCGTTCTGGAAGATTGAATAATCAATGCGCCGTCCACCGGGATGACATGTACTCCCTGGCTCGCACATGCTTCGTTGATGTGGTCAGCACATTCGGACGCTTGACGGGCCGCAGAAAGTTTATCCTCTGCATCACCATAATGGAACACAAGCGAGCAATGCAACTCCTCAATCCAGCTGTTTTCAGTTCTTTCTCGGAAGTAGTTGAGGATTCCTTTGGTCCCGGCCTTCCATTCCTTGGTGTGATTCTCTTCATTGAGCTTGATCCAGCTATCCTTGGATGGCTCCCGAATGAAGCATCCGTTCTCGGCTATCAGGCCCAGCCCAGATACCTGTCGGAACAAACGCTCCATCTCTTCTGGCCGCCTGGCGCTCATCACATAGACGATGTTCTTTGGATCTTCGAGAAGATCGGTTAGAGTGGTGAGGGCTCGTTGAGGCGTTGTCAAGATAATGCTTGTTGGTGAACCCCACGACGCCAGGGTACCTTCGTAATCGAGAATGAGAAGTCGGCGTTCGGAGTTGCGATATGCCTCTTCTAGTCGCGGTACTGAGAGTCGTGGCACTGCCATTGTCTCTCGAGACGAATGCTCATCCCATACCTTGGACAATGCTTCTCGGAAATCCTTGACCCAATTAGTGGTGGAGTTTTGCAGCACTGCATCGTGCAGCTTCCGCCACATGATTTCCTTTTCAGTGTCATTCAAAGTGAGTGCGGTATGAATGGCTTCTGCGCATTGGCGGTAATCCCATGGGTTGACGAGTAGAGCATGACCATCAAATATGGATGCACTTCCAGTGAACTCGCTCAAAATTAGTGGACCGTGAGCTTTGGGACCATATTTGCCATCCTGACAATAAACAAATTCGTGACTTGTAAGGTTCATGCCTTCCCTCAAACTCGTCACCATGAGCGCATCGGCTACTGTAATTAGAGCGAGGTACTGCGCGAAGCTGAGATCTTGTTTCAGGAATACTAGCGGTTGGTGAGCCAGTGTTGAGTGGGTAGAATTGATTCGCATTGCTATGTCAGATACTATGGTATCCAATTCTGTTTGCTCATTGGTAGATGATGCAACTTGAATGAGGACAACCTGCGGACGTTAGTACGAGATGGGCGATGGTGCAAAAGGCCATCTTACCTGGTCGCGGAACTCGGGATATGTGTTCAAGAAAAGTTCATAGCTCAATAGCTTCTGTCGAACTCCTCGGATCGAGTCAAGCTTGTCCCTCGAAACAATCAATCGCTTACCCTCGTATTTTTGCGAGATGATCTTGATCCAGTGTTCGACGTCATGGCTGCGGCGCCGTTCATCCCACGACGTTGGGTCAATACCTATCGGAAACTTGCCTACATTTACAAATCGATCCTCCAATTGTACACCATCTTTCCGAGCCTCGACACACAATATGCGACTGCAAGTCTGTAAGAAGTGACGACAGTATTCATCAATCTGAAATCCAATCAGGTCTGCGCCTAGCACACCCTCAAGAAGTTCCTTGCGGGGTGCTAAACATCTGAAAACCTCCGAAGACGGGAATGCGACGTGTAGGAAGAATCCAATCTGCGCATCCGGCAACAGCTTGCGTAGCATTGCGGGTACGAGCAGCAAATGGTAGTCATGGACCCAGATGGCGTCACCCCGTCGCCAGTTTTTAGCAATGCGTTGAGCAAAAGCCTCGTTGAGCTTGACATAATAGATCCAAGAATGGTCTTCGTATGCTTTGCTCTTTGGGTTGTCTGGGATCTGGTAGTGGAAAACAGGCCACAAGATAGTCTTGCAAAAGTGAGTATAATGTCCATCGAAATCACCATCGCTCACATAGACGGCCAGAGAGGAGTATTTATCCTCCAATGTCTCGGCAATTTCCGACTTGACATGAGTATCGAGCGCATCAGTTGGCATACCTAGCGTACCAACCCAGACAGTGTCGTCCAAACCGGGATTGGAAAATGAGCGAACCGCATTGCGTAGACCGGGATTTCCCTGCTCGGCGGACTCAATAGTCCAGTCGGCGTCGGAAAAGGAGTGGGAAGCAACCGAGCGCATAATCTCTCCCTGGGCTTTCTGACTTTCGATGCCCATCGTAGGCTGCTTTGGTTTCTCCAGGACCTGAGGCACCGCAGCAGGAATTGGTTCCTGATGTTTCAAGATTGAAGGAGATGGAAGTGCCACATTCATTGGGCGAGGTTGGTTGAAAGTAAGCGTCGAGCCCCAGGCGGGTGAGTAAGCCTCGCTCTGCGACAAGACATTGACTTCACCATTGGATGTCTGGGGGAACGGGTATTCGCTAAGCGGCTCGAGTTTGGTACGTGGATTGGTGAATATCTGTTCATGATCGGTGGTTGCTCCTGGCGTCATTACTTTTTTGATAACTTCATCGTCGCGTTTCTGAAAAAGACTGGCGGCTGCTGAGAGACCATTGCGTTTTGGCGATCCCTTGGGCGACTTTGACTTTGGGCTGCTGTGGGATGTTTTGGCAGACTTGTCCAGGTGGAAGTTGACGGTGTATGGGAGAAAGCTAGACGGAGAAATCAATTTGTGAGTCTTATCCTTGAAAGACACAAAAGTGGGCAAAAGGAGTCAGAACTGTACATACAGCGAAGCAATGAAGACAGTCATTGTAAGTGTGTTGTTGCTAACCGCGCTTCGGGCCGACAATGCCAGACAACAGCAATACCGCGCAAGCAGAGCAAGTAGACCAGCAGGTCGTTGCGCGAAGTAATTGAGATATGTGAGGACGATAAGATGGATGCAGTATCGATTAAGACCGATGAAACAGTTGCAAAGAGTTGAGGTTCTGTTGTGTACTTAAAGTATCAAAAGTCAAGCTGGAAAAAAATGTGGAGCTGACTGAGGTACATCGAATAATTTCTACGTCATGTGAAAAATACCTTTTCAATACGGTCTTGTACATGCATACGCGGGCTGTCTCCGTGGCTGACCTGTTGCGACCGTCAAATGTGACAGTACCGGTACTAATCTTAGGTCCCGCTGCTGCATGTCTACTAAATCTTATATTAATGTTTGCTCATTCCATAATGACACAATGGGAGGACTATCATATGGATTGTTTGCATGGTCACTATCTTCCTCAGGTCCATTAGAAGACAAAAAGCGAAACTTGCCTGGATGTAGTGGTCATGGAGTCCTGTCAACCAGGCGAGTATCATACAGAAAAAGAATGATATCAAGACTAGGGCCGCGCATGATGTAAGGCGCGCGCCATCGCGATGACCGTACTACTAAGTAACACACTCGGTGGTACGACCGATAACACGCCATGCGATACGTACCTAACGAAGTCTGTCCAGTCAGTAGTTATGTATGAATACCTGATATTCTCCGGTTTAAATAGCTCATGTCTGGTAAGAACCGGCACTTCGACTGAGTCTAGACAGTTCAATTCGAAATGGTTGTCCTCATTGGTGGGTGGCGTGGAACCAATCAAGGAGACGGACTTAGCACGTTGAACAACCTTGGAAATTAGCCTGAGCCTTGGCCACGCGGGATTGTTGTTGCCTTGAATCCATGGGAGTCTTGAATGTCATGACTTGTTCCATGTCTTTGGCGCAGTCAAGTCGTGGACGAAACTGACAGGCTGACTCCACGTGATACCTGATGACTAAGTTGACAGGCCGAAGTAAGTTAGCAGGCCAAAAATGGTCTAGGGAAGAGTGACTAATCAGGTGGGGACATGCATAACATTTCGTCTCGTACATTTAATCTATCCATCTCCATTTTCGAGGCTGCCATAGAAGGAATTTCATTCAAGCGACTCGACAGCAAAAATACCCAGACCTCATGCCCCTACGGATTACATCAGCGCCTGTGTCTGGTATCAAAAAGAGGAAATCAGTCACTACGTCCCAGAATCGCGCCTCGCCTTTTGCCAGCCACGCTCGTTTCAAACCATCTGCGCGCGGAAATGCACAATCCAAGTCAGCTCGTCATCAGACGGAGGAGCGTTATGACGGGTTTTTGAGCGATTCTGAGCCTTTGCCCGATGTCGGTTATTCAAAGTATCTCACCGAGTCGGTGAAACTAGACGGCGTGATGCAAGCGATGCAACATGTAAAGGAGTCCATGTTTGAGCAACTACCGGAGCGAAGGGCAGGCATGAATAGTAGTCGTATTGCAGAAGTGTTGAACACTCGCAAATCTCTGCCGCCGCTGGTCTCGGTTGCGCACATACATACTGTACTTCAGGCACCGACCCAAGTAGAGCGAGAGATTGTTTCGCTAGTTCAATCTGGCGAGTTGAAGAGGTTGATCGTTCCCGGAAGGGGACATGGAGCCGCTGGTCTGGGGGACTGCTTGGTTACGGCCAGCGATCTGCGTGAGTTGGTGCAGATGAGTAGTGATCTAGACCAAGCTCTCAAAGGTATATAATAATCCGACATATTCACAGATGACATGAACTGACGGACGTATAGATCGATTTCTGGGTATTCTGGGCGGAATGTCAGATACATCCGCCATCCCATCTTTGGTATTCTCCCGCGAAGAATCTAGTGGTCTCGTTCGTGCCGGCTTTCTGGTAACAGCATCATCACTATCCCAGGATGCCGTCAACCTCACCTCTGTACGCACCTATTCTACATCATCCAATAGCACCAGGCAAGGCTCAGTCCAGTCCCGCGCACCAGCCTTCTTCCTGTCTCTACCTAACACAGGACCTTATCTACGCCTCCTGAGCGCAGCTCGCTCTCACTTACTAGCTTTATTAAAACAGTCTAAATATCACGAAACACCACTAACACTACTCCGTGATCGGTGGGACGGAGCTGTTGAGACAAATCGCAGTTTCAGCGTGGCAAAGCGGATCAGAGGAGAATTTAGTGGTGTTTTACCGGGGAGGACGAAGAAGTGGAAGGACTTCAATGGGATGGGCTTCCGCTGGATCCTAGAGGAAGCGCTTGGAGCTGGGCTTGTGGAAATTTTCGACACGGGAAGTGTTGGGCCTGGTGTACGCTGTTTGTGAGACTGCGCCAAATAGGTGGATCTTTGATATTGATATACATAAACACACTGGTATCAAGATGACAGTCTTGGACTACGCCTCAAGAAGACCTTCTCTTATCAACCCACCCCAGAAATAAGCCCACATCCGCCACAACAGCCTTCGGCACTCCGCCCATCGTCCAACTCCGCTGCACCCACTGCGGTATCTGTCCCCCGGCATCCGAAGTCGTGGCCATGATCCACTCAATGCGCCGTTCCACATCGGCAGCGGCAGGAGGCAACAACCGCACACGCTCAACGCTGGCATAATGCGCGAATATGGTATTCTTTGGCGTGGTGGATAGGATCTGCTGTTTGATCGCGTCTGGTACATCGGTTTTTGGCGAGTTTCCTACAAATAAGAGCGGTATTTGTATTGTATAGAACCCCTGAATGGGATCATCGTTGTCGCTATTGGTGGCGGAGCTATCAGGCTCATACGCCGAAATGACTAGTGAAATGAAGGTCCTGGGTGAAATGAGGCCAGCAGGTTTGAAAGTATGTGTAATCATGTTGACTGCCACATGTATCAATACAATATCTATTCAAAACCAGACCGAGAGAAACAAACCATGCATGTCAACCCCCCTCCACCCACCGACGTCCTCAAGGACAGGCCACTGCACCAAGTGCTCCACCGAAGCAACGCTAGGCGTATAGTCCATCTCATTCTCGGAATGGTTTTCTCTCAACCCTTTCTCAAACTCGCTCCATGACGCGCTCCCCTTCTGGGTCGAAGAGTCGGGATGTATACTTTTGCGGCAAACCCAGTAATCGCCCACCCCGCCGTTATTCGGGGTAGAGGTGAAGAGCTGCACTTTTGCGCTGGAGGGTGCCGAAGAGCGGAGTTTGTGATTCGGTTTGAAGTGTTGGGGAATTGTGGTTGCGATTAGTGTTTGGGCCTCGGTGAGGATTGGCTTTAGGAATGTGCTCAGTTCCTGTTGTTCTGTGTTTTGACTGAGGGAGGGATGGGAAGGGAGAGAAGAGAAGGGGAGTGGTCTGAGTCGTAAATAGGATGTTTTGGACATTTTGTCTTCTTTTCTGATTGGTGGGATGGTGGTTGTTGCTGTGATAATTTGGGGTTGGCAGTGACGTTGTTGCTATTATCGTTCTCGTTGTTGATGTTAGTCTTTGGGTCCCAATGCTGAAAGACGTGTGCTGCTTTCAGATATCAAGATCTCATGTAACCAATATTTATCAGTATGCTGTCAATGGACGTGTTATCATGAACTGTGAAGTACAGACGCCGCGTTTCGACTGTCGTCTCATGTACCTGACTAACCACGTGACTGATCAGGCATCGGATACGCATTATACGCAGCTATACGCAGCTATACGCATCCCAAACTATCAGGTCTATCCGATCTGTCAATTGATCAATACGATATCGAGAAGTGAATATGAATAGATGTGAGATGTAGTGTAAATAGTAAATAGAGATACTAAGCCCCATGATAGTAGTTACGCCATCATCAGATGACGGAAGTTTTGATACGCCAACACGCCTCAGTAGACATCCGGAAAGAGCAGAACGTAAAGACAACACAGAATTGGGGGTTCAAGAATAGATACAAAATGGCCAGATATAATATGGTCTGCTTGTAAGAAAACATTGAAACGCCTGCCCAAGCCGCATCCTGACATGCATGTCATCAGCATCTCCGAATTGTAGGTGGAATCATGAGAGAAACAAAAGTGATGCCAAGGAACCTTCGCGCAATGCACAACGTGTGTCCAATGGTACTCAGGGGGAATAGAAAGATGATGTGAAGAATATTGGACCAATTACGGGATATCGAGTCAGGTTGATGGAGCGCTTCAAACAATATCATCGCGCAGCACTTCCCGACTGTGGTAGATTGCCCTGATTTTGTGCAGCTAGTTGCGAGCGTAAAGATGCCACTTCTGCTCGAAGAGTACCAACCTCTTCGTGTACAGACCGAATATATGCCCACAGCTTGTCTTCCCGAGATTCTCCTTGCACATTGCTTTCTAATACACCGCTAGGAGTCGGATCAACATTCACGGGAGCCGATAAAGGTGCGCCCAGGCTACTAGAGTGACTGTGTGTAGCACCGTGCTTAGCAGTCAGTGTAGATGGAGGGCCATTCGGTACTGATCCTTGACTATGCAGGAACCGTGAGTCTGGAGCATTGAGTCCAGGTGGGAGTGGCAGCTGGGGGGGCGGAAGACCCAGAGAGCCTTGACCATGTCGAAAGTGTGAGGGCTGATATGGCTGACTGATGTTGGGTGAATGAGGACGATGCTGATGAGAAAGAGTCCCGGCCGTATCCGCTCCGTGGCTGACTTGCGAAGAAAGCGCATTCGGAGACAAAGGTTTCGGGCTTTCCGTCATATTAGGGGCGGGAAATGAGGTCGATGTAGATGAATGTGCGGTTGCAGGAAAAGTCATAGTTCCACTTGTAGATATGGGTGAGGTGGAAGAGCTCGATCCCCCGTGGTTCGTCGGAGGTGGAAGAAGACCGCGAGGAGGCGGAGGCGGAGGCGGTTGAGTCGAAGCGATGGGAGGATATGTGCTCGGTGCTCGACTTTGGAAAACTCCCGGTGCGCGTGGCATGGGCTCCGAAGATACATTATTATGCTTACGTATACCGGGTATACCAAGGCGACGTTCCTCTTCTTCGTCCATTCGCTCGGGTTCAGTATACATAAGGCCATCCATTGTGTCCTCTGCTCCCACCGTGCTGTCCCCGAAATCTTCTTCGCCTGCGTAACTTCCCATACTCGAACGCCGCCCAGCGCATCCACCTTGTCCTTTGTTGTGACGAGCCAGAGCATCCCCCCGCGCGAATCTGCGACCGCACTTATCGCATATATGTGGGCGTTCTCCCGTATGAAGTTTCGTATGTCGTTTCAGATCGTGTAGACGTCTGAATCGTGAGTTACACGTTTGGCAAACGTATGGTTTCTCTTGGCTATGTGTGAGAAGGTGGGACTTGAGATTATGGTGCCGCGTGAACTCGGTTGAACAATAAGGACAGCGGTGTTTCTTTGTTGACGGCGAACGAGGACTACCCTTGTGAAACCCAGAATGAGGTAGGCTGAGACCACGGCGCGGATCCATGGGGCTGTTTGCGGGCATTGGATATGAGAAGGCCTTGCTTGCATCTTCTGCCAAGACAGACTGATGGCGTGGTCTGTCACCATCTTGAGACGCGATATCCTCAATCGGACCCGGACTGGCCACAGTCGACGTATTCATCAAGGTCTGGTTGGTTTGATCATCGGCACCGGTGGATGGCTCGGCATAGTGACTCGAGCTTGTATATGAATCTACTTGCATGTCGTCTGACACCGGGGCTGGCCTGGGGCTCGATGCGGCGGGTTCGTTTGTAAGAATGGGTGCGGCGCCAGCATCTTCCTTCCGAGTTTCGACGGCTGCGTCCAATGCTTCCCGAGCTACACGAGGGCTGTCCTGGTGTTCTGTATCTTGTTCCTTCCGAGCCGCTGGTGATTGATCTGCGGCTGAGCTGGCCATAGCGACGGTATTCGATGCGGGAGCCGAGGCTGTGAAGCCGGGAGACGGTGACGTGCGTAAGCCGGCGCTAGCAATGGAACTGAGATGTGATTCTGGCTTGGGGGATTTGAGGTATGAGACCTGATCGGAGGGGCCGCTGAGGATGGAAGCCGTGGCCGCCAGCGGCGGATTTGATATCGCGACAGGATCACCACTTGTCTGGATTGGTCCCGCCATGAAGGCACCGTGTATTTTGCCTGGCGGGAATAGATGGTGAGGATGAGAGCGCGCTTCCGTTATCACGCTAGTAGTCATGTCAGTCTTGCCTTCACGGTCGAACTTGGGTCTCGAAGGAGTAAGTCTCGTGCTTTGCGGGTAGAAGGGGAGTCGCGATGACGACAGCAGACAGAATGGTATAGATGACGAGGGCAACGAAGTAATAGTTGGAACAAGGTTAAAGGTATAGCAGACTGCAACTATGTAGTAAATACCAGAGCGCAATCGACTCGTGGAAGGGTGAGACAGCAAAAAGGCAGCGACAGGTTACGTACATGTACCGTCGCGTGGGGCGGGCGTTGCTGTGTTCCTGGAGCGAATGTGGCGCAAGCTGATGGACGGGTTGTTCAGCTTCGCCAGCCTGGGTAACCGGAAAGTGGAGGTCGCAGAGGCGCAATCCAAAACAGGAATCAAGACTTGAAGCCGAATGAGAGTAAGAATCAGCCTTGCCGAAGGGAAGAATTGTAGTTGGCCCGCAATAGGCATCCGTAGTTGGTCTCCGCTCGCGAGTTAGGACTGGGCCATGAAAGGCCGACTAGTAGTGGTGGTGGTGGTGGTGGTGGTAGTAGTAGTAGTAGTAGTAGTAGGAGTATGCTGGGAAGAAGAAAATAAGCAAGCTTTCTGGTAGGTCTGCAGCGAACAGCGGCTGCGGAGGAACCCCAAGTTATTCAGCCAACATGAAATGGGAAAAGACAGGGCCAATGTTTGCTCTTTTTGATTAAGGAGAGACTGGTTGTCGCATGGCGAATTCTTGGGCCCAAGAAAGGTCAAAAAAAAAAAAATTAAAAAAAATAAAAAATAAAAATGCAACGAGATTCTGTCGCAAGGTCGCCAAGGCAAGCAGCGTGGGCGGCAACAGGGAAGAAGCAGCACGAAGCAAGAAGGTTGGGTTTTTCTGTTGCGGTGCGCGCGAGCGGGAGTGGCAACAGCCAATGACGAACTGCGGAGGGAAGCAGGAATGGGGGAAAACAGGATGATAATACCAGGAGTCAATTAGTTACTCGAACAGGAAGGGAAGGAGAGGCGAGATGGAAGGAGAATAAGAGAGAGATGGGAGAGGAAGCAATCGATAATGGTAAGTCAAGCCGGGGTGCTGTGAGGCGGCGAGGATGGAGTGTGGTTACTAGCGTCTGGAGTACGAGGAAGGTACACAATCAGATTGACTAAGAGTAAGGTAAGTGAAGCTGATGGGATGATGCTGATGACTGACTGACCATACCGAAGCCTAGTTCGTCCGTCCGTACGTAAATACAAATACGTGCTGTCACAGTCATCCAGCCAATACGGGCCAGCGGCTGGCCTTGGCAGCTGCCAGGCGGCCTGCATATCCCAAAACGTGGTGGTTGGTAATTACTAATACCTGTACCTAACTAAGTTCAGTTACAAAGTGGTTAAGTTAACTTACGTACGCACGTAAGTTGTTGGCGGTGCCCCGATGCCGCTGATCTCAATAAGTCGAACAAAACACCTCGATCATCTCGTTCGCGGAAAACGGAGTGCATAATGACAAACTTTACATTCATTGGATATATTCGGATTGATCACAATATCTCAACCGAATCCATGAGCTGTGGCTGCAGTGTATCCAAAAATTTGAATCGACGTATCCACAATGGCTTGACAGGGGCGTTCTCAGAGAGTAGTACGTACGTACTAGTACTCCTCCCCTCGATGACGACTCTTTTATCTCCGTCCTCATCTTGATATGATCGACTGAAAGCTCTGACAAAGGTCGCCGCCACTAATATGCAGGTAACAGATCTGTCGTATCAGTCTGCTGTATTAATATGTTGTATGGGTCGCACAGTCTTAGACTTTTGATGATCCAAGCCACATACACATAATCCTCGTGCAGCCTTACCCAAGATCATCCCCTTCAAACTTTCCGACTGGCTTCCATCCAAGGGACCCGCCAACGCGATGGCAAAACAGCCTCTTCCCAAGAGCCATTGGATGAAAAGACAAGAAATGAAAAAAAAAAAAAAAACCATTCTACCAGATTATATGGGCTCGTAGCAGCAATAGCAAGCGACTGTCAGTCCAGCCTGTGTATGGCATGGCTAGCTGAACAACGGGACACGACCCAGCTGTTAGTAAACTTGTTTTGAAGTCCTTAGTCAGATCACTGAGTAGATACGGTACGGTGAATGCCGATTCCGTGACAACATTGGGATTTGTCAGTCACCGTACGTCAGTCTACGGTGACACTGACACTGACACTTCCCCAGGATCCACATGCATTACGTACCGTACTGGACGCTACCTACATGGTACATACTAAGTTCGTAGTCAGTACGTACAACAGGTATAGAAAACGATAAATTACAGCCGCATGTCAAGACGTACATAACTAGCCGAGGGAACGAAGCATGCATAGCTTGTCAGCCGCATGTCGCTGTTCTCAACAGATAATTAGCCCTACGTCCAAGGATGCGCGTTGTCGCAGATTATCAACCCAGAAGCAGCTGCTTCTTCTTCTTCTTCTTCTTCTTCTTAGGGGGTTGAGACAGTTTTCTCGGAAGGCGAGATCCGAGGAGAAAACAGGCTTGTTCTTGCACGTGATGGGACGCATAAAGAGAGCCTTAGGCACACTCCTAGTGATCATGCGCCACCAATCCCAGGCAAAGTTACTGATATCAGTATGAGGGAGTCGAGAGTCGTCTGATGGTTGCGATAATACAATGAGACATCTGATCTCAACATAAGACAAATCGGTCACTCATGTACATCGATAGTAGCTCATGATGGCATCATAGATACAGAGAGGTTATCACTTGACAACAGATATATATTCTTGGTGTGCGAGGCAGGTTGTACTTCGTAGGAAGCAAGATGCTTGCTTGAGTCTATTCAGGCCTGTGGAGCTCTTGGAGGCTGGTGGAGTCCGAGTTCGCGGCACCACGTAGCGCCTAACCCAATGTGGAAAGACTGAAATATATCGATCTGCTGCTTCCTCCGCCCAAGGTCTGATCTCGAGACTTCATCTGCTGAAAGCTTTCTGAGAGCCTCGCTCCGAAGAAGCGACGCCCTCATCTACGCGTCACAGCGGCAGAGCCTTTCTCAACGTTTCTGATCCCCGTCGCATCGCACATAATCTCATTATTGCTCATTATCACTTTGTCTTATCGAGTGGTCGCAGAACAAATCATCGGGCACCAGAACGACTTCATGAGTCGCGACCCTTCAACTTACTGGTCCATTCCTCAGGAACCGAGCATCTCAAATCAAGGATCCGTACAACCTTCTGTGAAGAAGCCATTAATCAGTCCTCGTAACTAGACATTGCGGGGATCGATCACGTATTGCCCAATAATCGTCTACTACGTCGATACCGAACATCGCCTCGTTTATAGAGATCCAGTTGATACGCATTATGTATGGTTCTCAGCCTCCTCCGCATTACGCAGGGGGCTATTCGAACCCATCGCAGCCCGAATGGCGATCGAATCAGCCTCCGCCTGCCGCTCCATACAATCCAAACACATACGGACCTATTCATCCCACTGCGCCTACAGCTTCACCGGCGCCCCCTGTGAGCCCTGGCCCAAATGTAGATACCACCAGCTGGGGCGTGCGGTATAACCAACACATGCCGCAGGGCCCCCCCCCTCCTCCGTTGCCGGTATGGTATCTTTCAAAAATTTGTGTAGATAGAACATGACACTAACATGGTGACATATCAACAGCCTCGCAACGATCTATACTCCACACCGTCCCCTCCGCCGCCCCCGCCTCCTCCTCGTCCATCTTCAACGTCGGTTCCAGCGCCTCCTCCGCCTGCGACGTGGGACTATAATAACAATACCTACCCGCAGTCTACCCAATCCCCACCAGTGCCCCCTCCAAGGCCACCTATACCCACTGCGTATCAGAATGAAATGCAGCACATTCCACAACAATGGCAGACCAACCAGCAGAACTACGGGCCTCGGTACTCTCATCATGCGCCGACGCATCACTATGATCCTGGCGCGCAAACAGCACCTTCACCGCAGGGCCTCAATTATGCACCCATTGCTCCGGAACAAGCAGGGCTAAACTACTACCAGCCACCAGTTGCCCCTCTCGGAAGTCCACCACCAGCCATGTCGATGTCAGCGCCGTCACAACCACCTCCAAACACTCTTCCTCCAACTACTGATAAGCATTGGACAGCGGCACAGCCTAGTATTCCAGTGCCTGGACCCTCAATACTCGGGCACGGTGGAGTGTCAGATTGGGAACACTTTACTCCTACTCCAGGTGATATAGACGATTTGTATCACGGAAATCCTACTCCGGGCCAGCCTACGATGCAACAGAGTAGTACATTCAATACCTCTCAGGACTCTGTACATACTTCGCCTCATCATCAAAATCCCGTGTCTCATGTGATGAGCCCAAGCTCCTCAGTCCAGACACAGTGGATAGCACCGGTCGAAAATCGGCCTCTGAACACGCAAGCAACGTCTCAATCATCTGATCCCCCGAGGACTGATAGCACTCAGTCTCAAGAAAGTGCTATATCTCCGCAAGAAAGGTCAGACACTATTGATGGTGTCATTCAGGCTTGGAGCCAGAACCCCGTCTCTCCTATCATTAAAGCCCAGGATGAACCATATGCCCCAAGCCCAGCTCCCATATCAGTAAGACCCGGGGTTTCCACAGCTGTGCAGCACACATCTCCACAAGCAGTATCCGCAAAGCCTCAACATCCCCAAGCATCAGCAGCTGCGATATCTCGTAGCGATTCTCCTCGGGCTGCAGATCCTAATGGTACTCCTGGAGCAAGAAGCGAGCAAGCAACTGCCAGGGCAACGACGCCTGCAGTCACAGAAACGGTTGTCTCCCCGGTCAAACTTGTTGATCCTTATGATGATCTCGACCCGTGGTCAAAGTCGTCTTTGTTTCGCTATGTGACAATGTTGCGCAAAGAGGCGGTGGTAGAGTCAGAAGAGGAGAAGTATAAGATATTTACCGGGTTTGTCGCCAAGGAGACCAGGCTACGAGAGGTGCTTTACAATATAGAAATTCCAGAGGAGGAGACTAAGGCAGACGCGCCTAGGGAAGAAGTCAAACCGACTCCTACTACATCCGTGCCTGTCGATTCTGGGCTTATTCCAGTACAATCTGAAGCGGGTATCCAGCACCCTATTCAAAGTCGACACGAGTCGGTAGATTCTAACGACGTTCCCTACAGTCCCGGTGGACGACCTATGTATGGCAAAGACCCAATGCGGAACATCGCTAAGGAGCAGGCTCCTCTCCATCGGTCAGCGTCAAATCCCCAAGGCAAAGGCGGAAGTTATCAAGGCAGTGTTTTGGCAATTCACCAGAACGAGCTCGCGCTCAGATCTACGTCAGTACCACCAACCATGAATAGCTCAATCACACCACAAAAAATCACTCCCCTGATCTCAGAACCCCCTCGACCTGCTTATACGCCTTTCCGATATACCGAAGGTCCTCAGCGCGGTGGCGAAGAACTAAGTGTCGCCCAGCCTGGCTATCAAGCCTACTCGGCTTTGCGTCAAGCATCTGCTGAAAGTGGACGTGCTATGGCGGTCCCAAAGCTACGCGCTCCAGAAAACACGAGCTTGAGTGTCCAGAAACCCCCGGCAAGCTTTCAAATGGACGAAACATTCCTCGGGATCCTTAGAGAAAAGAGTGTTTCTTACAGAGGGAAAAACGCGCCACCTATATTAGGTAGTGATATTGAAGAGCTTGGTGCCTTGATTCCAGATCCATTTCCCGTCTGGGAAGAGAGCGTTGAGATTAGCAACATAACGAAGAAGATGGAAGTCTACTCCGATGACTTCAGGTATATTTACGTTACTATGGAAAATTGGGAACTGTCTGCTAAAGACCGCCGCGAGGCTCTGGAAAAGGAGCGCCTACAACGTCAAGAGGCATCAGAGTCGCGAATCGATGCACTTTTCAATGAAAAGGAGATCGGCTACGCCGATATTAATCCTCTCGAGGAGGATTTTCGACAGAATGAGGCTCGTACCCAGCTTGAGGAGGAGCGCAAGGAGCTTGACAGCTACGTTCGCAGAGTCTTCAACGCGGTGGATACGCGGCTCAAGGAAGAGGTCGTAGAACTCAAAGCATTGTATCAGAGAGCGTTGGATGAGCTCATCTATGACAAAATCCACTCGAATCCCAACTCCAAGTACCAGATCTCACGCACAATGAGGATAATCAACACCTTATCTGGCAAATTAGAAGCCCGGTACCAAAGACGCCTCGACCTCGGTCTTGATCGCGAACGACACCGGAAAAGGGCAGAACGACGGCCCCTGGTATTTCTTGGAGACTCTCGTGCACTAAAGAAGCTAGATGCCGATTTTGAAAGGATGGAGAAACAGAATATCGTGGAAGCTGCTAAAGATCGAGACGAGCGAGCAAACAAGTTGACCGATATATTCGACGAGGCGATTCTTCATGCTTTGGGTGATCATCAGAGTGTCCTTGATGAAATGGCAACGAAGACGCGCAGACTTGATGTGAGCATGACTGAGCAAAGCAATTTGTCAGAGACGGACAAGGAATTGCTGCTACGGTCGATCTCTGCGCTGACCAAGCTGCTTTCGGAAGACGCGGAGTCTATGTTGACGAGCTTTCGGGAGGCTGACAGCCGCTTGAATGAGGCCGATTATAATGTCTCCGTTGCTGAAGCTCGGTTTGCCAATGCGGACCCTGAGGTCTTCCGTCGACTAGAGGAAGAGAAGAAGAAAGAAGACGACAAGATCCAAGAGGATCACAATTCGAAGCTGGAGAGCATCAAGAAAGCCCCCACCGAAATATTGACTAAGATTGATGCAGTCTTGATCGCAATACACAAGGACCCTGGTGCAGGCCCTGGTCCATGGCGTCGACCGTTGTCACTCATAGACAAGCTTTCTGTACCACCACAGCCGCAAACGCGCACTCGGTCTCCGTCGGCAGTGTTACCAGCACGCCACGATACGCCCATACAGGAAGAAGAACCTCATCCGGGTGAAGCACTCATGCCAGGCCCACCGCCTCGACGATCATCCGCCGCAACAGAGCAGCAAGAACGACTTCGCAAAGCTCTTGAAGACGCGAAGAAACGCAATGCAGCAAAGAATTACACTACTTGATTTGACTAGAGTTGGACGTGTATATATTGTAGTTAGACATGTTAATGATGAACGGCCTATGATACCTTTTGCTGAGTCAAATAACCAATGAACATATTGCATCCAGAGCTTAGATTAAAGGTTAGATTGGGCTGGCAACGACGAGTCAGGCAATTTCCATTTCTGGCCAATCTGACCCCTATTCCGTAGTTTGTAAGTTATGTTACGAAAATACTCGTTGAATTACCGGCTATTCTTACCTTCCTCCTCCCTTTTTGCGGGCGATCCGGGCGTAACAGTACGTAATTCGAGCGAATATGTTCTAGATTAACGGACAACCTAAAAGTTCCAAAGTCTGGTACCCTAAATCCTACTCCAACTGAACTGAGTCATTTAGATCCCCTCTTGCTGGGCTTTGAACCCCTGAAACTAGTTATCTACCGTAAGCGAGGAATGCTAGCGCTGGAAATCGAGGACGCAGGGCAGGGATTCCTTTGTTTGCGTGTTGATCCATGCTTTTCTATCCTTGCTCGTTCCTTCTGCGCCGTGCTTTGTGCCCTGGTGGATGTGGTATCATGGTCATGGCTCGGATATCAGTGGCCGAGAAAAACGTGGAGGAACTCCGGGAAATTGGGATCCATGGTTGTGGGCTTGAGGGGATGTGGTACTGGGTCCGTGGACTTATTGACTGAAATCTCGCCTCTGGTTCTGTCAACTACACACGGGAAATGCTGCGTGATTTCCAGAATGATGGAACGAATAGGCCATGCGGGCTACGCCAGGTATACTGTTCAGCTGATTGTCTATGTAGAGAAGGTTCCAGCTAACTCAAGACTCGTGCAGAACCGAACCGAACCGCACGCTATGAAAACATGAAAATGACTAAACATATGAAATGAGACTATCGCGTCCGTTTGTGACTTCCACCGGCGTCCGCAGTAGCCGGTCTCTTCCCCCGGGAGTGGTTACGACTCGCTTGCGCATCGTGTATCAACGACTTCAACTTGAGCAGAAATGGCGACGGAGCAGGTATTATCTCGACTTTTGCCAGGATATCGCACAGACTCGAGACGTACGACTCCAGCACGGATGCAGGCACTTCCCCCAAAACGTCTAAGATGAATAATCCTCCACTCTCCTCGTCTCCCAACATCCCCTGGTCCTCGTCGCTGCTAGCCTGTCCGATCAATTGCTCGTACAGATTCCGATCATCATCATCCTCACTGGGAGGCGCCACCCTTCCCCAAGAATTATTCTCAAACGCATCAACGTTCCGCGCGCTCACTTCCTGGAGTAATGTTATCAGTGCTTCTACCGCCCCTTTGGTTCCGTACGGTACGCGAACCGTAAGATTACTCCGGATCTGAGCCACGTGCCGTCGCAATTCCTTCGCTACTCCGCTCACGTTGTCCAGTGATGGTACCATTCTTTCGCTGTTGTTGCTGCTACTGTTTAGTCGGCCCGTTCGTCGATATTCGTCAAATTGCGTCAGCAAATTCCGGGACTTTTGATGGACCTTGTCAAAATAAATGGCGGCGCAGGCACCGGCCGGCATTGCCTTGCGGATACTACTATAGACATTGTCGTCGTGGACCGCGAGTCGGAAGATTGTTGCTTCGAAGTCACCCTGTACAACGCATTGCTCTGGTGTACGAGGCACTGATGTCGCGCTTGATTCTACTAGGTCCCTTCGAAAGTCTTCGGGGAGTGTCACTTTGTTGAATGCGGACATGATATCGCGGACCTGCTCTTGCCGAGATAGACCACTAGCGATGAGCTCTCCGCCCACAGGCATAGCGGATGGTCCATTCCTGGGGATCAAGATCCATTTCAGGTCGTTGACCAATAATCTAAGCCGGTCTTGTAGGAGAGTATGTAGAGGAGGTAGTGTAGGAGAAAACCCGTCCCTGAGAAGCGGTAAACCCGGAGGGGGACTATGAGGTGAAATGCTGCCATACACTTGGTCTACAAGCCACTAAATACTGTCAGCGCCTCCGCCACTTTGTTCAAGGTGGAAGTATACTTACAAATATGTGCCGGCATGCCATATCTGGCCGATTCCTGTACTCTGAACACGTACAATCTGCTCCTCCATGTTGTATCCGGATGAGAGGACGTTCAATAAGCTGAAATTCGTAAAAAGCGGAACTCTCCCGACAATAGACTACATCAAAGTGACCTGTCAATCCAGCCAATGCCCGAGCCCTCGATTCCGGTTCCAAACTGTCAATGTCGTAAAGGATTTTTGACTCTGCAGCCAAAATTAGAGACGTCATATTGTCTGCGTTGGTTTCTCCTTTCCCTTCGTGATCACTGGAATTTTCTTCATCTTGGTTCGCACCCTCTATTTCAAGGTCGGGTTCAGCTCTTCCCACTCGGTAGAATTTACGTTTGTCGTTGTTGCCCCTTCTGTGCCGTCCCGGCCGTGCCTCCTCTTCCTGTTGACTCGCACGGAGAGAAAGCCTCCGGCCTGACGCAGAGGTATTGCGAGCCGTTGCGGATACAGAAGCGGAAGGGGGAGGAGATTGCTGACGTTGGTGCGGTCGAGACCGGTGAGTCTGAGAGCGGGTTGTGGGCATATTCTCACCAAGAGACAGCTTTCCGAGCTGTCTCGCAGGGGATGGAGACATACAAAACACGGCAGTGAACAAAGAATAGATAAACCTCCTGTACCAGGTCAGTACTGCAGGACGACGGGACTAGGGCTGAGTCAAACAATCCAAGGTCGAAGCTTCTTCTTTTTTCGTCTCTCTTTATGTGAGGTATAAAGTTCTTGCCCTGCCCACGGATAGGGTAGAAGTTGTGGGTTCGCTCAGGTTTCCAAGGTTGTCTCCATTGTTATACCTTTATTCTAATACTCTCCTGTTTGCCCACTTCTACACCGACATAGAAGAAGGAAAATCACAATTATGACGAGGTGGACTAGGTTAAATGAGCCGCCGGGAATTATGTTCTGGTACGCCGCATTTTGACGACAGCAATTTCACAATTTCGGCCTCCTATTCTCCTATCAATTTTATTCAGCTGGCGGTATGCATCGTAGATGGGTAGATGACTAGATAGGTACGAAAGAACAAGGCACCACATATCAAGGTTCTGGGAAAGGCTTCGCCGCCGCGCAATGCTCCGAAATGGAGCCAAGCAGTCATGTTTCTTTGACCAGCGCGAGGATAAATCGGCGGGAAGCTGACCAGCGGCACAGGTCGAAATTTTGTCTGTCCAATTTTTCTTCTGACCGCGCCTTTTTCCCGGCGTAATGCTGGCACAGAACGGGTTGCGTCAGTATTGAGCCCGAGGCCATGGCGTATGGCTTAGCAAGGGAATCGTGACAATGCGGTAACTGGAATCTTGATGAGTTAATCGCTTCTGGACAGATTTTCATCTCCTTCATTTCCGAAGTTTATGTGTGTTGTTTTCGTTTTCGAGGTCAGATATCCAATTATTCCTGGCGCGGCTTTCCATAGACCAGTTTGACGGCGCTTAAATGATTGGGAATATTGAAATGGGGACCACTCCCAGGTGCTCAGGTCGGCAGTCAGCCTTGAAAGCTGACTGTGCGAAGTTGGTTATCAAGGATTATATAATATGAAATTAAAGCTGCAAATGATCAGGAAACTGAAGCTTCGTTTAGTTACAAGAAAGATTGGCAAGGAAGGTAAGAGATTTTAAATGTCGTTGTATCTGTATCTATCAACCATGCATTAAATGCTCTACTTCCACTCGTTATTGCAATGCAGCTAAACACGATGGAACCGTTGAAGATATGAATCCCCAACCGTAACTGAAGCCTGCACCACATGAAGGCAAGATAGATTATTATTCAATACGAAATATAAGCACATGCATGCATGCATGGATATCATCACCGGGAAGGCACTAAAGCATGCTTGGGCAAGGTCACAGAGCCATGGGCATGGTGATGGAACAGATGCATAATCTCCATTTAAGTCTGCGCATCTCTCAATATGTGTATATTTCTGATGACGCAGAGTTCAGCCTATGCGGCGCAGCAGCGAGTGAGAAACATCGAGGACGCACTTGACGCCAAGGTATACAACGCTGCGATCAATCCAAAGCCTGATCGAGCAGCGTTTAAAAGAGGAGTTATACTGCATTCTTCATACGCAAATCATTTCGTCTAATCAAGATGGGACTATATAGAAGCATGGTTAATCACGGACTTTGATTGGTCGAAAGGGTGAAGTGGCCGCGGCCTCATGCAGGCCTCAGGCGATTAGGGCTCACTCTGGGAATGCCTTGCAGGTTAGGCAGACAAGGCACAATCAGCCTGACCAAGGAAATTCTCTTCACTCAAATACAAATTACTTCAACGATGGAGTGGTACAGGAGGCCAGTCAATAAACGCTCAAGCTCTGCGGTACAGCCAATTACCGGTAGCGCTTACCTAGATCTACAGTATACTCCAAATGCCCGCGTCAAGATCATCTGCGGAGCATCAAAAACGAATATCAAATCAAATTGCATACGTGGTCATGTACATTCCAGAGGATGCAGGTATCCGGACAGTCACAGATCCAAGCCAACGGCACTATTGAGAGCTGCGCTTGACGAACTAGCCAGATTACGACAAATCTAGCACCACCCTTCCTTGTAGCTTTCCCTGCTTCATTCGTTCGAAGATCTCGGTCAAATCCTCCAGCTTGTTAGTTTCGTAATGCGCCTTGATAATTCCTCGCTCGGCAAAATCAAGCGTTCGAATGGCATCACCACGAGTGCCTACCGCCGATCCCGTGATGGTGAGTTGCTTGGTGGTAATGTCGCCTGGATTCGCACCGTCCATGTTAACATACTCACCTTCAGGGATACCCACACAGACCAAGGTCCCGCCAAAACGGAGGAGATCAATGGCTTGTGCATAAGCTGCATTTGCTGCCGTGCAGACTACTGCAGCATGTGCACCCAATCCGCCTGTCAGGGACTGGACATGTTTGGTGACACCTTCCTTGTCGAATTTGGTAAAATCAACAAAGTGCTCAGCGCCGGATTTCTGCGCAAGCGCCTCTTTACTTCCATGATCAATGGCTATCACTCGAAGACCCATTCCTCTACTTGCCAGTTGACACGCAAGATGACCCAGACCTCCTACTCCAGATATCACTACCCATTGTCCGGGAAGAGCTCTACTGCGGTTCAGCGCCGCGAAAACCGTGACACCAGCACAGAGCATGGGTGCAGCATCTGCTGACGCCAATCCGTCGGGAATCGGCGTTGCATAGTTGGCAGGCGAGAGCGCATATTGCTGAAATGTGCCTGGCGTGTAGTATCCGCTGACTTTTTGATTGAAGCAAGTTCCGTCTAGACCCACGAGACAAGCAGGGCAATTCTGGCATGCACTCCAAACCCACTTTATGCCTACACGGTCACCTATCTTGTAGCCAGAGGACTCTGTGCCAGGTCCTAGTTTGACAATTTTGCCGACGCCTTCGTGACCACCTACTTGCCCTGGTGGGGTAGGATTGGGGAGAGATTTCCACTGGTGGCGTCAGTTTCTTCTCATTCGGGTGAGAAGCATGACTTACGGTGTTGGTCATGACGGCCATATCCGAGTGGCAGACTCCAGTGTGAGATCTCATAGGCCATCAGCCATTACATGATGAGAAACGAGCGGACAGTCACGATAATACTAACAAGTTGATCAGGATCTCGCCGGGACCGGGCTCCGGCACATCAATCTCCACCACTTGGGTGGAAATCTTGCCTGGTTGATCATATATAGCAGCTCTTTGCTTCTGGGGAATAGAAACAGTACTATTCTCAGCCATGATGACAGACGAACTTATCGATATCTTTCGTTTAGAATGCTTGCCAAATAGATGAATCCATGTGAAGGAGAGTAAACCGTCTGGTGGCACCCTCTGTTTTTTTTAAGAAGCCCACTTCGGTCACAAGGATGAATTACCTCATCTCCTCCCCGAATTCACCGAGGTGCACCACCCCAGATTCTTCTTCGATCGAGCCTGCATGCGCCGACATATACGTGGTCATGTACCGTGATATCGTCATAGTCGAACCCAGTATTCCAGCTCGGAATACTCTGTCTATGCGATAATATCTTTCGCGTGGCTTAGAGAGTTTCTACATGCCAGTACCTCCGAGGCTACGCTCGTCCAACTCCAACTCATTGCCAACAGCCCAAAAGACCCAGGATCCCCCATCTCAAACTAGATCTTTGACCAGCCCCACAGATTCGAGACCGGAGCGACTCATCACTCCACAATCTGATACTTCGTACATTAATTTTCTATGTCTATGTTAGACGGAGTCTAGTACCACATAGTACTAATAGTATGCTATTATAATGCGGGGAAACGAAGTGGGGAGGAGAAGACTAATGTATCAAGCATACGACACCCCGCATGCCAAAAACTTGAATTTGGTTCGTTACAGGCGTATGGTATGGTATTGAAAATGGAAACTGTCCGTCAATAGCCCTAACCCTGGGTTCAAGATTAGGGTATGGCTACTCGGGATAATGGACGCCGAGATCAGTTTCTAAAGTTGCAGCCAGAATAGACCGTCGTTGCGATGGACATCAAGATCTTGTGTGTAATGAAGTCACCTGACGAGGCTTAAAGATCGCAATGTGAAGCTTGCCCAACGAATATACTAGTTGTAAGTATCTACACTCTTTCCGTATCATAGACCAGCTACATATGATCGATTAGGCAAAAGCTTCCATTCAATTGACCCCTCTCTGCCAGCACACACCCACTCATTGGCCGCTCGTCAATCCTTCCGCCAACAAAAACGTCTCGAAGCTCTAGCCATCTAGATTTCGAAACCGAAAAACGGAATAACTGCGTCTCTTTTGAGCAGGATCGACGTATCAAAATGACCATCTCAATCGTCGATTCACATATCCATCTCTGGACAGACAAACAACTGGATACACTCGCCTGGCACAGTCCAAAGAATCCGCTTGGCTTTCAACACTCTGTTGAGGACTATATATCATCTGTTACAGAGCAAGAGTCATCAAAGTATGAGTTGCGCGGATTTATCTATCTTGAAGTAGATCGTATATCTTCCGTCGAAGAAGAAAATGTCACCAAAGGATGGGAGCACGTCCTCGATGAAGTCTCCTTTCTGGCTCGAATAGCGCGTGGGACACCCGCCATTGGCGACGGGCACGGTGAAGCTGATAAGTCGCTGATGCTCGGGTTTGTGCCCTGGGCGCCTCTGCCGGGTGGCCCGGCTGTACTGGAGAGATATGTATCCCTTGTCAAGGGCCGTATAGCTTCTTCTTCATCATCATCATCTTCTTCTTGCTGCTGTTGTTCTTCTTCCTCTCCAGCCCCAGATACGGAAAATGATGATGACAAGCTATGGAGGAAGCTTAGAGGCTTTCGATACCTCGTCCAGGATAAGCCGGCGGGCACAATGCTTCAACCAGGCTTTGTCGAGGGACTGAAATGGCTCGGTAGACAGCAGCTGGCATTTGATCTTGGTGTTGATGCCCGGCAAGGTGGATTGGGACAATTGCGAGATGCTGTTGAGTTGATAAAGAGGACAAACGACGGTGTAGGCCAGGAGGATCGGGTTGTTGTTATTATTAGTAAGTCGATCACCTTACATAGATGCAGGATGCTGACTAGGAAAGATCATTTATGTAAACCGAATCTGCACATATCACCTGGCGAATCCAACAACCATCCGGATTTCCTCGAATGGAAAGACTTGATTACCGCCATGGCAACACATTCCACGACGACATACATGAAACTTTCTGGCCTATTCTCTGAATATCCTCAGCTATCTCAAGAGCTCACCCAAGGAGATGAAGACTCGTTGATTGAATCTCTCGTTGACCATGCTCGCCCCTGGACAGACGCCGTCTTCGATGCCTTTGGCCCTCACAGGGTCATGTTTGGTTCGGATTGGCCTGTTTGTACGGTTGGTACAGGTGCGGCAGCTTCACGATCCGGAGGAGGGCGAACAGAAGCCTGGGTCAGGTGGAGAAAGGTTGTTGAGAGGATTCTTGAGAAACGTGGTTTGAGTGAGGATGAGAAAAAAGATACCTGGGGAGGAGTTGCCGTTAGGGCTTACAGATTAGATATTGACCAATGAGAGGCCGAGAAGGGGTTCATAATTCTGTTATAGTATTAACTCATGCTGATGCCTATTTGAGGCTCTCCTCGGTGTATCATGGTCTACCTATACTATACTCATACAAAAGCATGTCTCGCTGAAACGCCGACCCAACCGAACCGCTGCAAATGCCAAAGAATCAGGCCCAAACCAACCACAGAAAACTCCAGCTACTAGTGCAAACATGACACGCTAAAGACTATCACCAGCAAGCAAAGCTTTGAGGATACCCTCACCAGGTCCAGAAATCTGGTTCAAAATCTCCTTTTCAGACACAAAGCAAGCTAAACCTTTCTCATCGCTTCCTTTCGAAGGAGTCGACGAACTGCTTCCGCTCTTAGACGGCGTGCGCATGATTCCTGATCCACCGGCAATAGTACCACCACGTCCACGACCTTGGAATTCTCCAACTAATCCCAGTGTCTCGAGACTACCCACAACATCCTTGAATTCAGTCGCGGTAAGAGGATGGAGGACATTGTCACTCCGACACAGCGAGCAATATGTGTCAAATAGCTCTCGTACAGTAGGTGCACTCACTCTGGTTTTGGACGGCGAAGTATAAATTTCAACAGTGCGCCGTTTCCGATCGAGCGCCACTAGAGCACACAAGGCCGCTTTTTGTTGCAAGTTCAGCCCTTGGAGACGTTGTGTAGTTCCTTGGCCAAAAACCGCCGCAGTTATACGGGCGACGTGAGCGATTGTTGCCCTTGGCGCTGTAAGAGCAGTATATGCATTGGCAAGAGTGCGCCTAAAAGCAGGTGTCTTCGGCGGTGATGACAAGTTAACATTTTCCGCAAGAGCATGCTTCGATGGGCTGTCCGGAATAGCATTCTCTTTGTCCAACTTGGTTTGAGTCTCTTGCTCGATGACATCGATGGCCCGCTTCACCAAATCAAAAGCCTTGCGTAGGTCACCCGTCTGTGAAGCAACCTTTTTCGCACACAACTGTATAGCTGCAGGGTGCACGAAAGGTATAAAGTCGCCGCTCGATTTGGCCTCGATTTCGGGGACTAGCGATCGCAAACGGGTAGAAATAACATGGGCGATTTGAGCTGCGTTATAAGGCAAGAATGGAAGCAGGATGGGCTTGAGATTGTTTGCCTTAAGACGAGGCAGAAAACGATCCGTAAGGTCCAAAGCATTGGCGATACCGATCAAAAGCAGCTTTGACTTGCTGTTCAATGACCACTCGAAGAGAGAATAGAGAATTTCCGGGTCCGCCGTAAGAAGATGATCAATCTCATCCAAGGTCACCAAGTACAAGTCTTCCGACTTCTTAGGAGGAACGAACATGCTCTTGAGCTTTTCCGTCTCGCCCATTGAAAAAAAATCGTAATCATCGCATAGGGATTCAAGCAGTTTTCCGTATATGTCTCGTGCAGATCGCATACTGACACAATTGACATGAGCTGATTTGACAACAGCGCTCACGTCCAGTTCCCGACAGACTTCGTCGATCGTCGCACTTTTGCCGGTTCCAGGAGGTCCACTAACATATATACAGCCCCCTGTTCTTGATTGTATACCGCTCTGAATGAAGCTCGAGAGCTCGGCGCGCTCTTTTTCCCTTCCGATCAAACGTTCAGGATTTGTGCTCCGAGCAAACATTTTACGAGCCGGCGTGTAAACAGTTGTAGTGCCTGTTGGAGTTCCAATCTGACGAGGTGTGCGAGGTGTCATAGATTTTCCCACGACCTGAACGCGATGCTTGGGAGTGACCGGAGGAGAGTTGACGAGCGCATCGCGAAAGCGCTTCGACTGAGGAGTACGAAACTCAGTGACAACAACATTTTCGGCTATTCATTTTGCAATTAGTAAGATGGCATAGTGTAGGATGAGCACGAAGAACATACTGTCTATTGGCTTCGTGGGCTTAAGGTGCGTGTCGCTTTTTGAAGGTGACAAGGTGTCGTTGTTCTGAACAATACGTTTCGAGGGACTATTACCGCTGGTGGGAACTTTGGTGTTAATCTGGTTCGTGTATTGTGGTTCGCAGCTACCAACAACCCTAGATCTTAGGCGATGTGAAGTCTGGACGTTGCTATCTTCTTCGTGGATGCGAGGTGTACGTGCTCGGCGCTTGCTACCAGAACGAAGAGGCAGAGAGTCTAGAACCATGAAAATCAGTTAATGGAGAAGGAGTGAGTTTATTTGGTAAGAGGTCTTACCCTCGACGTCAATAGCAGTACGCTGTCGTTTCCCTAATACCGTAGCTGCCATTTTTGATGTTAGTCGTATTGTGCTTCGAAAAAGCGGCGATGAGTTTCGTGGAGGAGAGAAGGTATCTTCCGAGGGCAGGTACACAAGTTATATCCGAGACGCGTCGCGCATTCCCAAAACGTTAAGATTCAATGAGCGCGACCCGCGTCTTAGCCGCGCCCGTGTGGCTTGAAACAAGATCATGTGATCTACGCGCTTCGGGGTGGAACGGTGGTTGCATCTGACCAAAAGTGCAACTCTGTCGTACAAAAACATTATGCAAATTTGCACTTCATGTAGTAATTGCTCACCGTAATCACATGCAATGCATAATTTCCAGCAAGTCGGCTCAACTTGCCATAAAAGCGGAACGGATTCATATTTACTCCGGATCCCCACCAGAGGCTAGAAATGACGATAGCGAACATTTGCAGCTAGCTACTTCTATTGAACCAAACAGCACATGGGCTTTATTTTCTGATTTCATATCATTTGTAATTTTTTTGTTCTGTGAGAATTGAATTTCAGCCTGATCTTGTTCATAATAGTCAGCTCGGCGTGACAAGCCAGCGTTACATCTGTTTGCCGCTCTTGTTAGTAGACCGACTTGCCTTCTTATTCCTCGGTGCTTCAACTCAGCTTGACAGCCTTCAATTTCATCCCACATAGCCCATCATGGAGGGCGACGTGGTATCTCAATTCACAGAGATTACAGGCTCTACCTCAGAGCTCGCAACTCAATATTTACAAGTTGCAGATTTTGATATCGAACAAGCGATGCAGCTTTACTTTGAGAATGGCGGGGCAGAGTTGGGAGCGACACAACAACCCACATCCGCCTCTCGTCCTAGTGATCATGGCGAGAACGCTATTCAGATAGATTCGGGTGATGAAGATATCACAATCGATGAAACCCGCTCGTCAGCTCCGTCGCGCCAGCCTGCTGAATCCATATTTGAAGACGACGCCGCCATGGCTCGCAGATTACAAGAAGAGATGTATGCAGGTGGTGCCGACGACGTACGGGCTCCCATAGCTAGGACGACAGAAACACTTGTTGGTCCTGGGGCAGAGGGCTATGGAGATTTTGATCCCTTGACCCAATTTAGAATGCGACAAGTGGGCAGGAACAGTTCGTCAAGATACTGCCACAAGACAAATCATTACTCTTAGGCTGACCATTCATTTCGATTTTGCAGGTCGTCCAGGCATTTTTAACCAACGCGATTCGTCTATCTGGGAAGAGAGCTCTGGGAATGCAGCTGCAGCACAACGAAACGCTCTTGCTCGAGCCACCGGAGGTGCTTCAGAAACGTCGTCCAAATCAACCTTGCTAGCTGAAATGTACCGACCGCCTTTTGACCTTATGTCTAGATTGCCTTGGGATGCAGCTCGTGAGGAGGGTCGAGAGAACGAGAGATGGTTGCTTATCAACATTCAAGACCCCTCCATATTCGACTGTCAAGTCTTGAATCGCGACCTTTGGAAAGATCCAGGTGTGAGGGATACGGTCAAGGAAAATTTCATATTCTTACAATACAACAAGGATGATGAGAGGGGTACACCCTATTTACAATACTACTTTCAAGGAAGCGATGTATCCGACAACTATCCACACATCGCCATTGTGGATCCTCGCACCGGAGAACAAGTCAAAGTCTGGTCTGGAGCCCCAGTCGTTAGGGCTCCGGACTTTCTCATGCAGCTCCACGAATTTTTAGATCGATACAGCCTGAAACAGAATGCCCGCAATCCCGTCGCGAAACGGAAACCTGACGTCCCCAGAGAAAAGAAAATAGATGCGATGACCGAAGAAGAAATGCTGGAGATGGCGCTCAAGAATAGCCTCGAAGGAGCTGATACTGCCGAGAAACTGGCTGATCCGGATGACTTGACCCGGAGCATTGGCGATTTAAAGGGCAAAAAACGAGCCGAGGATAGCGAGGAAATTTCCGTTACAGACGAGGAAGCGGCTGCAGAGGATACTAGTACTTCTACCTTCCGATCTATTCCTTCTGATCGTATTCACACAGAGCCGCCCGCGGATCCAGCCACCACCACCCGCATTCAATTCCGCCATCCTTCTGGTAGAGTTATTCGTCGATTCGCCCTAGCAGACCCCGTACGGCGAATATACGAATGGCTCAAGTCAGAGCCACCGCTTGCAGAGAAGGCAGGTGTTGTGTTTGATTTAAATGCCATGGGCAAGAACCTGATTGACGAGCTTGATACGACCATTCAAGACGCCGGTCTCAAGAATGGTACAGTGATGATAGGATACTTGGAAGACTAAGTAAAACTGATTTGGTCTCTGTAACCCGCTTTATTGAATCTGCATACATTGGGGCGTTACATGGATTCAATCTACGGATCTGATCAATCTGTCTGCGCTTTTTCTCGAGATTCATCACTATTTTTGCCGTTAACGAAATTAATGACATGTGCCTGTCCATATCTTGACTAGAGGGGGCTTGCAATACCCTGTTGTTTATTAGAACCTATGACCGCTTTGACTACAATGATAATGGCCTGACTAGATGCATCGCAGCTATTCAAGCGAAGTCCTCATTATTGGCTAAACATGATCACCGCTCTGTTTTGATAAATGGTTCAGATAAGACACGGCATGGCGTAATTGTAATACACAAATCAAGATAAACAAAAACAGAAGCGGAGGCTTGGCAGCCAATGAAAACAGCCGTGTACCTGGGGGATCGAACTCTCGTACGTCACTTGGGGGTACTCGACGACGGATCAATACAAATGCGTAATGAAATACAAACAACAGCGGTACCCCGCCAATCGCACCTCCTCAGATTGTTTACAACTTTACAAGTTGCCGTTCTCTAGCCGCGTCCACTGAGACGATGGGACTGGCTTGTGACTGTTCTTCACTCATTTAATTCTTTCTTGTTGACACGATTGAGACGATGCGTATGACTGTACGATAATGTCGAACTGCATTGCACGATTCAACTGATTGAGAGGATGCTTATGAGCTGTATCGAATACCTACTCATCTGACATCCAATAAAGTCAGTCATTGGGCACTCGAACCTTTTCACCTCGTACAAAGTAAGTTGAATCGACTATTAGGGATCTCGACCCAGGTCAATGCTGATGTAGGGTTTTTCAGTAGAGTTACAAATGCCATCGCTCTTTTCGCTTTTGGACTGATTTGGCCGAATATCGTTCAGCATCTGCTTGACATCAAAAGTCGGGCGACACACTCCTTCCTGCAGCAAACCTTTCCAACGGCGCAACATCATACTCTTTTATCCAAAGGCACATATTCCTGGCGAATATAAATTGAGTCTAGTTGGAAATCAAAGATCTCGACCTGGATAGAAGCGCTAAGATTTTGAGCGCTCGTGGAAGTTTATCGCGGATCCCTTCCCACTCCTTGCTGGCGCCCTTGATTACAAGGAGCTGAGCATCTACACTTCGATTTGCCGACATATAAGCGCAAGTTCACAGACGCGCCGCAAAACTACGTATAAAACGCGCCTCTCCCAACTCGATCTCCTCAAATAGGCCGTCACACATCTGTTGGATCAGGTCATTGGACTCAGCGCACAATGCAGGCTGTCGCAGACCCAGGAACGCTTTACACCAAGCAAAATTGCCTTGGTATGTTGTCAACCGGAGATGAAGCGCCGTTTCCCTCGCTACTCATTGTACTGACGTCGCATATCTAGGCGGTGGAAGCTTTGGTAAAGTCTACAAAGGGTATGTCATAGCTGAAATTCTCTTTATTCATCAATCGCATCCTTTCTGAACGTTGTATCTATACAGAGTCGACAAGCGTACCGGTCAATCTGTTGCAATCAAGATCATAGACGTTGAAAATGCCGAAGATGAGGTGGAAGATATCATCACTGAGATTTCCATCATGTCGACCATGAACTCGCCTTATGTTACGAAATACCTCGGCTCTTATCTCAAAGGCTCCGATCTTTGGATTGTGATGGAGTTCTGTGCTGGCGGGAGTTGCTCGGATCTTTTACGGCCAGGTATCATACCTGAAGACTACATTATGATCATCATAAGAGAGCTACTGCTGGGGCTGGACTATCTTCATAGTGACAAAAAATTACACCGTGATATCAAAGGTATGCTAATATTTGTGGACACCCAATGGCATTTGCGACTGACTTTGGCTGTATAGCTGCAAATATCTTGCTGAGTGGAAATGGTCAAGTAAAACTCGCTGATTTCGGTGTCTCTGGTCAGCTTAGTGCCACTATGACAAAGAAGAATACGTTTGTGGGAACGCCTTTTTGGATGGCACCAGAGGTTATCAAACAATCTGGCTACGACTATAAAGCAGACATCTGGTCTCTCGGTATCACAGCCATTGAGTTGGCGACTGGGCAACCGCCTTACTCCGACATTCATCCGATGAAAGTGTTGTTCTTAATTCCAAAAAATAATCCACCGACACTTCAAGGAAACTTTAGCAAGCTATTCAAGGACTTTGTAGGTTTGTGTCTTCGACGAGATCCCAGAGAGCGACCTACAGCAAAAGAGTTACTCAGGCATCCGTTCTTGAAGAAAGCCAAACGAACAACCTACTTGACTGAGTTGATCGAAAGACACGAACGCTGGCAAGCTATTCACGGACGTGGCACTCCAGATGACGATGATGATCGTGGCCAGCAACCGCCACCATCGAAGCCAACCGCAGACGACGAAGACTTATGGGACTTTGGAACTGTTCGTCCAGCTGGCAGAAATACCGGTCTTCAAGCATTGAGCGGTACAGCAGCAAATGTCCGTAATCAATGTCACGATCCATGGTCTTCAGACATCAATCGCGTAGTCAAGAGTGAAAGTGATGCCGTTGAGAACAGCTCCAAAGAGACCCTTCGTATCAACTCACCACCGCAATCTCCTACAAAGCAAAAGGCTTCCATACCGAAACCTCTTGGATCCCCTACAAAAATTCCTCTACCTCAATCTCCTCAAAAATCGCAGCAGACTCGTGTTTTTCCAGGAACACCCTCACGCCTGGACAAATCTTCGGTAACCAGCAAAGAGAATGATAGCCCTTCGACAAAGGACTACGATAAAGCTCTTCAACAATCACTTGCATCGGACTTGACCTTCTTGAATCTTACCGGATCACCAAATTCTACTCCGTCTCGGCCGCAGTCTCGACAGCAAGGGGCTCCTACTCCTGCTCATACCGAGAATATAAGCCGCAAGCCCGTGGGAAGTCAAGTTTCGGCTTCCTATCCAAGACAAGAACAGCAGCCTTCTCCTAATGTTCTTCCAGCCCCAAATCCAGTCGTCCAACGCGTCGCTGGACTACCCGAGCAGAAAGCTCTCCCTGCATTTCAGCCTCTTCCGTCACTGACGACAACTCAGCCTTCCCGACGGCCGGAATCGTCAAGGGATCCCGAACACAGAAGGAGGAGTATCGACTCCCAGATATCAACAGCGTCAACCTCGAGTAATTTCACGTCTTCTGCATCAAATGCCGGCACGAACACTTTGAGCAGGGAAGTTATCATCCCAGCTCTCGACCACGCACTTCAGTGTCGAACACGAGGTCTCAACAACACTCTAGCCGTAATGGCTCAAGATCCCCGTGGGCTGTCAAAGGAAGCTACACATCGTCATCATTATGCCCATGACCGAATCAAAAGACTAGCACTCAAGGCTGCAAGTATTTTCAAAGAGATAGATAGACTGGACCAGGAAGCACCCGTCGACATGGAAATGGGTCAGTCATCGACGACTGAAGCGTTCATCGATGCGCTCATGAGATATTGCGAGGTTGATACCGCCGATCCTGAGGCTGGTAACTAGGTCTCCAGCCGAGTTCAATACTATTTTACAAATTCCCTTCGCTCGTTGGTTTCTGTATGTATCCTCTTAATTCATCGTCGGGTCAGATCTGTTGTTTGCTGCATTATTATGTCTCATTTCGTTCAATCAATTCCTTAACGTGTGAGATTAATCACTTGGGAGCTTTCCGTTCTATGTCACTGCTGCAGGTCGGTTTCTTTTATTCCAACCCTTTTGGAGAGATATTAAGGTTGGGGCTGTTGATTAGCCTCGTAGCAGAACAATACATACTTGGTTTACGTACATTGCGTTAATTTGCCAGAGATGCATTCACTCTAAGGATGAGCGACAGAAGCGAATGTCCCACAAGAAACATCGTCAAATATTACTATATCAAGGCAAATGCCTGTCTAGCTAACCATGCGGCTGTGGAAACAACCAATCCGTCTCTGGGGTCGGCACCAGATAATTCGTGATATTAAATTCATTATTGCTCGCCATCGTCGTAAGACCATGTATAGACATGGGATTGGTGGTGCTCAAGCTATTGTTACCATTGGCGTTGTGAGAACCATTACCGTCGGGCGTAGTCATACTCAAAGCTGATAATGGTGTTGGCATGTTCGGTACGCGAGGGACGTTGAAGAAGCCGAATACATCGAGGTATTCGAACTCGTTGTTTGTGAGACTTCGGCTCATTGGAATGGAGGTGGCAGTGTCTGTGTTCTGTTTTGATGCGGCAGCGGCGTTGGCAGACTGCAATGACATCAGACCATTGGTGTCAGGAACACCATTTTTTTTGTGACTATGCTGCGGCTGGCGAGAGATCAAGAAATCGAGGTCAAATGCGCAGCGCCGCATATCTGCTAGTATCTTGACTGAAGATGGCGTGACGCGCTCGCTTTCGATGCCTGCTGTTTGCTCGTATTCGCCGTATTCTTCGAGGACACGCTTTAGAATCGTGCTGTAGCGTTCTGCAACTTTCCAATAATGGCCCATCTGTGCTAGTGTGTCCACGAACAGATGAATATCCGGGCTCACTGTGTGCGCAATCGTTGATCCGTGAACGAGCAGTAGTCGAGCTGAGACCCATAGAGAAAAAGCGAATGGTGGGCCGAGTTTGTCAAGCATGTTGTTCTCGGCAACGAATCGAGTCAATGTCAGGATATTGTCGACCGCTACTAGACAGCGTTGGCTAGCACTATAGGAGGGTGTAAATATGGGAGATCGTGTGGTGGGATATGCCGCCGAGGAATGGAGGCGAATCACGGTCCTGAAATTCATTAGTACACAAGTTGGTTGACATTGAGACGGTACTCACGTTTGATACGTAGCATGAAGCATCACCCAGTCACATTGGAAGACCTTCTTGGTTTTCGAAGTCTGGAATAGACGAGATGCATTCTCAAGAGCATATTCTGTTGGCAGATTGAACTCCCATGCCGAAAGCTCGCTATCCAGTTTTCGATATGTCGTCTGCCATTCTTCGACATCTGACAGGGCTCCAATATCCACAGGCCGTTTGAGAAAAATATGTATCCGTGACAGTATGCCGAGGATCTCTACATAGAATCCAAATGAGCCTACATTGTCCCCGTGACTAGCGTATTCGGCTCGATCGCCAGCAGCACGGAACCATCTTGTTTCGACTGGCTGGTTTCTGATGAAGTATTCCTCTCGACAAGGCAATTTTCGATCGATTTCCTTCTCATCCAAAGCAAAGTCAAATGCGGTAGCAATTGTTGAGTATCGATCCAATAGATAGACCATCCAAAATAAGCGCCTGCGACTCTCATCTTCAACCCATGTCTCAGAATCAGGCAGAACATTCGCTCGCAAAGTGTAAATAGATGGATAGAGCGACGCATCGAGTGCCGAGTTTCTTTCCACAGCCAAGCCGAGTTGAACGACTGAACGAGCTATCAGAGCGAGCAGTTTCCAACCCGGAGGTCCATTGGAAGAGCCGACGAAATCCAAGGACAGAATCACTAATGCTTGAATAGCTTTGACCGAAGAGTTCTCGAGACCGTAAAGTAGCACTCTTTGTTTTGATGCATCATGGTAGCGCTTTCTATTGACTGCGTTTAATCGCGGATCGACTGAGAAACGTAAAGTCGTCGCAACGATAGCGTGCAGAACCACTCGATCTGCTTCTTCCAAGGGAGACGGTCCGAACAGAGTATCCAAGGTAGATCTGCGATGTAGGATGGGACACCAACTATTGACGTGCTCAAAGTACAAATCTACTAGAGCGTAAAGTAGATCATAAGGTGGAAGATCGAGCTCAGAATCTGAGAGGGATTGTTCTTGATTACTGAACAGACTGACAGGAATGGTCAATGAAGAATCATTGTGAGAAAAGTCGGTGCCGGTTCGTTCGGGGACCGATGGGATCGAAGGGACCTGAGAGTGTGGAGTGGAATGAGTGATTCCATGGGATATCATGGAGTTGTTATGCATCTTGTTAGTTGTTGCTGTCGGACTTTCCACTACCGCATTGCGCTGATTGACTGCTGGATCGACTAGCCTTTGTTTCAGCGGATATACAACCGGTTCGCCAGCAAATACTGAGGTTTGAGGACTCGGTCCTGTCGCCGTCGAGGGCTCGGACGGTGAGCCATGTGAGACATAGGAATTCATTCGTACGTGCTGATGTTGGTTATGGTCAGGTTGTGGTTGAAGGTTGCGTATAATGTGATTCTCGATCAAGCGAGCTTGTGTCTGCATAATTTCTTCAAGTCGATCTACCAATCATGGAAAGTCAGCCATTGCAATACAAAAACACCCTGGCAGATGTCTGACCAAGTCTTTGCTCCAATTCCTTTCCGTAGCCCGCTCGCAAGCCTGGCTTCTTGCGCTCTTTATATTCGCAAGGCTGTCCATTACGCGCGCACCACCCGCAGCTCGGTTGAGCTCGATCTACGGGCTGACATTAGCAATGAGCAAGCGGAAAAGACTGATAGTACCTACCGCACTTGACCTTTCTCTGTTTACACAGCTCGCATCTAGAGCCGTCAGATTTGATTGTTGAATAGGAAAGGCGAGGAAATTCAGTGCGAAGACAAGAACAATCTTAACTTACGACACCATCAATGGACGTTTTCTTTTGGTCCCGCGCAATACTTGAGAGCTATTCGAGCCCATGAATTGATCAATATCGGACTCTGCAGCCGATGAATCCACCTCAGGACTTTGCCCTTGCTCGTAGTCATGCACGTGCCTGTCCACAATCGGTGGGGACGATCTGCGAGTGACCTCCATGGAACGCTTCGCTCAAGATGCTCCGTTGATCAAGTACATGTAATTGGATATGAAACGACTACTGTATGCGGACGAAAGAAGCGGCCAGAAGTAATTCGGTCCATACAGATCCGCGACTCGGCAGATCGCACAGGTAATCACCGCATGATGTGAGCAATGAACAAGAAAAGAGGAAATGATCTATTGAATTTTCTTCATGGAGAACAAGTAGACATCCAGGGATTGCGAGTTCTGGCGGCGAGCGCTAAGGTAGGAAGGGCTCCAAGCCTGAAGGAGCAGGGTCGGTCGCGCTTGCCTCTCAAAAAGAGATCGTGATTGGTCTGACCCCGCAAGGCATCAGGCTTAGTCAGAGATACAGCCAATTACAGCGAGACTTCCCCAGATTCTTTCTCAGAATTGCGCTAGGCCGTTTCTGGCAGCAGTACGACTTACATTCTGTGCCTGACTGAGCTGGCGCTTTCGGAAAATTCTGACATTGAGTCACGAGGATGAAGGGCAGAATCCCCAATCCTGCACAGAAATATTTTTCCGTTCATCTGTATGGCTCAGCACTTCCTCACCGGCGAGCTGATCCATGTCTGGACTTAGACATCGCCGCAGCAGCCAATCGGGCTTCTAGTGCTGTATTCTCGGCATGGCGGGGTTGGAGAAGCTCGGTTTACTTTAACCCGAGACCGTTCCCAATGACGCCTACCCTCAGTGCCTCCTTCCCGGAGGGGATACGGACTGATGTCCGATGCGTACCAGGAAGGAACAATAGGAAAAGCTCGTATTCGGCTATTGCTCATTCATAAGAAGCTCTTCTGTATCTTCACGAGGTTCTGTCTCGTTTCATCCTCCATTGTCTTCTCTTTATTCATGCAATTGATCGCTGTCGTGTGCCGTTGAATACATAGAGATATAGCAAATATGGCTTCGGTATCCTCATTCCCTACCATCAAGCATGTGCGCTCATTCATTATTCAAGGTGTTGGTTCCGGAGGCGACTACCACAACGTAAGATTCCTTGGTCTATCAGTCGCGATAGCCATCATGCGACATGCTGATAAAAGGTTTAATCTAGGTGAAAGGCGGTCACTGGCTCATCGACAGCTCAATATCGACTCCAATGGCAAAATGGGAACAATACCGCGCATCGAGAACGAGCTGGGGTATCAATGTTTTGGGTTCATTCTGTGTAGAGATTGAATCGAGTGACGGCACCAAGGGATTCGCTACCGGCTTTGGAGGACCACCAGCATGCTGGCTCGTACACCAACACTTTGAGCGCTTTTTAATTGGAAGCGGTAGGCCGAGCATTTACATGTTGATCCAAAGGAGGACGCTGCTGACTTGAATCGGTTGGCTCGCAGACCCCCGTGATATCAACGATATGTTCGAGAAAATGTACCGCGGCTCCATGTTCTACGGTCGTAAAGGAATCGCGACTGCTGTCATCTCCGTCATCGACTTGGCTCTGTGGGATCTTTTGGGTAAGATTCGCAAAGAACCAGTATACAAGATGATTGGCGGTGCCACCCGCAAGAGACTACACTTTTACTGCACTGGTCCTCAGCCCGCTGTTGCGAAGGAAGCTGGGTTCATTGGTGCCAAGGTTGCTCTTCCTTACGGACCAGACGAGGGTATCGATGGTCTGAAACGGAATATCGAGTACCTTCGCAAACACCGCGAAGCCGTTGGGCCCGATTTCCCCCTTCGAGTCGACTGCTATATGTCATTGAACGTGCCTTACACGATCGAACTCGTCAAGCGCGCTGAGGCTGAGGGATTGCACATTGACTGGTGGGAGGAGTGCCTTACTCCCGACGACTTTGACGGCCATGCTCTTCTTAAAAAAGCTCACCCCACTGTCAAATTCACCACTGGTGAACACGAATATTCCAGATATGGATTCAGGAAGTTGATTGAGGGACGCAACTTGGATATTATCCAGCCCGACGTCATGTGGCTCGGTGGTCTGACTGAACTACTTAAAGTCTCTGCGATGGCAGCTGCTTACGATATCCCCGTCGTTCCCCACGCCTCCGGATCATACTCCTACCACTTCGTCGTGTCTCAACCCAATACTCCCTTCCAAGAATATCTTGCCAATTCTCCAGATGGCAAGACCGTGGAACCTGTATTTGGAAACCTATTTGTGAATGAGCCCATCCCAACCAAGGGTTACCTTGACCTTACCGAACTCGATAAGCCCGGTTTTGGTCTGGAATTAAATCCGGCTGCGCCATTGATTCCTGCTTCGGCGCTTCTCAATCCTGCGCCTGCTAAGAACCTGCCAGCACCGACTGCGGAGAAGTCGTCTCAGGAGCAGGCCAACAGTCAATAAACTTGATAGTAGATTCAGCTTTACATTGAGTGTTTTAGACTGTTACGCCTGTATTTGTCACATCTAATTAAATTATACAATTTTGAAATACCTACTTCGAACGAAATCAATCCTGATATGAACGGCCAAGAGCTAAGTCTTGACTGTCTTGAGCCTATTTATGCATGACTTGGTGAATAGCCTGCGTAGGAGACAACCTTCAACAAGGGATTTTCAGATATATAAGTTCATGCTGCGGCAAAACACTCGCCTGCAATTTCCGGCCTCGGGACAGACATACACCGAAGCACCGAGCTATGGTGGGTTGTGGGGTACAGCCAGAGGAAAAAAATCCATACAATCAATGTTTGTACAGCATGTAGGCGGACGGTTTTATGGAGACGTAGTGGGATATTTGCTGGAGACAAATTTGTCTGTTCATAGGAAGGAGAAGATGTACTGATAGATACCACATTGCAAACGGCACCCAACAAACGTAGGGAGATCATACAAGTGGAGAGGGACATTGACCCGGACAGCTATTGAGAAGAAAAACAACCAACAGATCACGAAAATTGGAGGCTCTGGAACACTTTCGGACGGATTATAGAACAAGAGAAGTATGGCACTTCCCCAGCTTTTAGTAGGCAAAGTCTGCGGTATAACGGGTGGTCTGACTGGCATCGGAAGAGTATGCCTCCTCGTCTTTTTCTTTATATCTGATCAAACTGACAACAAAACAATAGGCAATAGCACTAGACTACCTCCGACACGGCGCCAAAGTCGCCGTCAACCATCTCAGCGGTCCAAACGATGAGTCTCTCGTGGGAGCATTCCACAAGGATGCGGAAGCTCTACTCAGCGAGCTCAATAGCAACTCAGTAGAGAAACAATTCATCACGGTGGCTGGCGACATATCCAAACCTGAGACCGGGGCAGATTTTGTAGCCAAGATCGTCGAGACGTTTGGTCGGTTGGATGTATTCGTCAGTAATGCTGGTGTTTGCCAGTTTGCTGAATTCTTAGAGTACGTCAGTCTCCTTTCTTCCAGGACGAGGGTATGTATACTGACGGAAAATAGGATTGAACCGTCCCTCCTCTCTCAAACGGTGAACATCAATCTCTGCGGCGCATTCTACGCTACCCAAGCTGCAGGCCGCCAAATGGCCCTGCACCAAACACCAGCCGGCGGCTCCATTATCGGTATAAGTTCCATCTCAGCCTTAGTCGGCGGTGGGCAACAATGCCATTACTGTCCCACAAAAGCCGGCGTATTGTCGCTTATGCAATCCACAGCCGTCGCGTTGGGCAAGTATAATATCAGATGTAATGCGTTGTTGCCCGGCACAATTAGGACGCAATTGAATGATGCGGATATGGCGGATGAGAAGAAGAGGACATATATGGAAGGGAGGATACCGCTGGGAAGACTGGGACAGCCAAAGGATTTGGCCGGGCCAGCGGTGTTTTTGGCTGCGGAGGACTTGAGTGGTTATGTTGTAAGTCTTTCTTGATGTCATTGTCTCAAGGTTGAAGAGGAGTATGGGCTGATGTTATTCCAGACTGGTGCACAGATATTGGTTGATGGAGGCTTGTTTGTGAATTTGCAATGAGACAACGTTCCGGCGTCTTCCAGCATCTCGAGGATATCGTTATTGATACAAGGCTCTGCATGCACAGCTGCACGATATACATCTTCTAGATCGACTCATGAGTAGATCCCACTCATGATAAAGTAGTGAGATAATAGAAACATGATCTTTTTGCTCTTCTTCTTTATTCGAGCTCTTCACATTGGTACCATCATGCAAACCCACTGTATGAGCATCCTCACTTGGGCTCTCTCCACGGCCAAGGCGCAAATGATTGCAGCGTCAAAGCCTGTGTACGACCTCGGGTTTCTTTCGGAATGCTTCGGTCATTTGAATCGTTCAAGCTCGAAATTTTCGAACGGTACTTTGACCACACGGAATCTACCACCAGGGCTCGTGATCGCGGAGAGGCAGTAGTCAATTTGTAAGGTTAAGTATGCCATAGGTAGCACTTCCCATACTCATATGGGTAATAATCAGCCTAGTATCTATACGACGATAGGGGATGGCTCATGTTTGTTACAGCCAGACTCTATTGTGCCTATTCTTCGACCAAGAAGTAGTGAGGTGGGCCATGGACGGTCTTAACACGTAATCTACACTGGGAGCCATAAGACTACTTGGACTGAAGTTGGGCTCCATACCTTACTCTATTCTAGGACGACGGGCTGTAATCTCAAAACAGAAGATTCCTCTCTTGGACTGATATCTGAGTGAGGGCTCAACATCAGCCACGCGGTTCCTATTACATGCTAGCGCGATTTAACGGATTTGATACTTCTATCTAACGTGTTTTTCAACTTCATCACACATTGCTGATTCCGCAGACTAAACAGCATTTGTACATAGATACATCACTCATGCCTTCAAGGAAAATGCAATAAAGGTGAGGTCGAGAATAAAATTGAAATGAAAATGTCAGGAAAAGAACAAGACAAGAACGAAACAGACCGAACGCAATCATCTACAAAGGAAAGAAAAGATATATGTATACAGAAATTCGTACTGTCCACGACTTGGCGAATCAGAGCTTGTGCATTCGAGGACTAGGCAAAATCTTCCATTGGCTTGTCTTCCAATGTGACGCCTTTCAGTTCCCCATCGGTAAGGACACTTGCCCGTTTGCTTGTAAGATCGGTTGGAGGATGACTGCCGCCTGCACGACGGACGTGTCGGCCACGAGTGAGGGAGTCCCGTTTCTCGACGGTTGCCACGCTAGCAGTCGGTGTAGGGGAGCCATCCAAGCTATTGTTATTGTGATTGGTACTCTGTTTTCCTTCAGTGTCACCATCAGCAGAGATAATGGGGGCAGGATCGCTGAAATCAGTAATGGTAGCTGAGACTTCCGGTGCGGCCTTGTCATTGTTTTCTTCCGTTGAGCCGTTAGTAGCATCCTTTTCTTCACTTGATATGGTAGAATCAGTGACGATGTGTAGATCAGTTGATGACGGGACGTCGAGGCTTTGACGAGGGTTTCGACGCTCTGATCCATGTGGACTATTGACGTTGATGGGGAAGCGACCTGAGCCTTGTGATCCGTCAGTGGATCGGTCACGACGGTGGCGTGTACCCGGAGCTGGGCTGGTTGCCCGACTGCGGCTAGCGATAGCACGGTTGCGAGCCTCCACTGCAGCTCTTCGGTTGCTTTCGTCAGTGCTGATTGCTCGTGGGCGGGCAGCGCCGGCACCGGCACCAAGAGTGCTGCTAGCACTAGATTGACGCTTAAGCTCACCGAAAATAGCGTCCTTGTGATCAAATAGGTCGCGTATCAAGCGGTAGCTGTGGCGTTCATTGAGCGTCAATGTGTTCTCGAGGCGAGGTCGCAGAATACATGGCGCTAGTGCTTGAGCAAGAGCAGCTACATAGGTCTCATCAGCGGAGGTCAAGTCGATTAGTCGTGTGAAGTGAGTCATGAGAGCATCAAGCGTGGCTATGTTGTTGAGTCGAAGCTGGCCAAGTGTACTTTGCAACACTTTGATTCTGCCTTCCTCAGATGTTTCGTTAGCCGTAGTCGAGTAGATGGTTTTGATAATTTCGTAAACTTGCGATGAAACAAGGGAATCTGCGAGCCGATTAGTATATAGATCTCAATGCCCAAAAGAATAAACGCACCAGGAAGTTCAAGGAGGTATAACTTTAGAACGCTAGCAACAATGGGTATCTCATATTTTTCAAGGATGGGACGAGGGTCTCCGACGCTGTTATTCAAAGCCTGTCGGAGATGATGAGTGGCGGCAAGGGGAACATCATGCAACCAGATCGCTCGTCGGGCTTCGTCGCCTTCAAGATCTGGGTAATCTAGAAATAAATTAGCGGAATTTCACAGTCTGGATGAATAAATCAAGGGTTACTCACGATTGTCGAGGAATGTCAAAATATTGGTCACAATGACAGGGACCCGCTTTCGATCAGCTCTAGCCCTAGCTTCTAGGTCGACGCCAAACACTTGATCTGGGGTAAAGCTTAGCTTAGTATAATGATACGAAGTATCAAAAGTAGGTGACTGACCTCCTACAGAACCATAGTAGTTCTCATATGGCTGCACCTTTGGCGCAAATCCTCCGGTTCGGTAATTCTCGAGCAGATACCTCAGGTCTCCCAATGGTTGAATGGTCTCTTGGTATAGCATCATATGGTCGACCGTGCTCTGCAAGCCAGGAATAACGTTGCTAATAGCGCCGGAGAAATCCAGTACTACAGACTTGATTGCTTTTAAACGATCAAGTTCGCATCGCTCCATGAAACGCAAGTGATCAATAATCTCCTCTTCGAGAATGCATCGTATCTGATCCAGCTTGATGACAGCAGCCTTGTAGCGCTCATCTGCCTCGCGCGCTTCACGATGCAGCTTTTCAGCCGGGGTCTCGTCGGGATAAGGGTTGTTCAAAGGATTCCAGGTCGAAAGCATTTCAGAAACACTTGATATTGTCGGTGATGAAGCGGCTTCGTCGTTGGACATGAGCGAGGTCATACGAAGCAAGGGTTTCTTGTTTTCGGGCATTCCAGTGAGTTGGAAAACCTTCGACCTCCATTGATAGTTCATGCGGCTGCTGTTGGCAAAAGTGCTTCCCATATTTCCGATCAGTCGCAAGAACCCAAGATCTACCAAGTCCTGACCAATGCGCTCAGCATAACTGATACTAGAGGCCTCCAATTTCTTCTGCAGATACTCGACTATATCGGCACCAGTTGAAGTGTTCTGATATGTACCGAGGATGGGCACTTTGACTTCGCCGATCTTGACAGTATTGAGCATGTCTAACAAGATATGCTTGATCTCATCTTCACTGTAGGACTTGTCGCCCAAATCAAAGATTTCGGGCTCGTCAGGCTCTTGTGGATCCGTCAAGACAATCTTTGGTGCCGGCGGTTTGCCTTTAGGACTAGGGACTTCCGGGCTCTGGAACGCAAGCTTATTTTCCTCCTCGAGGTCCTCAACGAGACGACACTTGTTGAAGTATTGACTCCGTAATTTCTTCACCAGCTCGGTCTGCTTCATGTGATCCTTGATACGTGCTTGTAGATCATCGTGCGAATTCTGGACTCGAGCCGCATGCTGATCGCACCAGCGACCGAAAGGATTGACCACGAGCTCGCGGATGTTGGATGAAATCTTTTGGTGGTTTTTGGATGCTTCGATCATTTCGCCGCGAATCCCGTCGTAGGCCTGCAATAAGAGAATACAAGCGTCAGCTCCGTATACTCAACGATCACTCGCCAAATCTGTCTCGTACCTTTCTCACGCTAGCACCCTCATCTTTCGAGAAGCCAGTGGTTATCCGATCGACAGCGGGAGTAATGTCTTCCAGCCTCGAGCTATAAACGTCTTCTGCGTCGGCTCGTAGGCTAGCAATGGTGAGAATCTGCCTGTTCTCGGCAATGCCTTGCTGAAGTTTTGAGTACAGGATTCCCAGGCCAGAGGCATAGTCTGGCGTCCAGAACGAATCCGCAAAGCCGGGCATTTTAGGATTGTAAGGCGGGAACCGTCAACACAAATTTCGGATCGTAATAGACGAGAAAGCCGTTGAATATAGAGACGGGAAAGGAGCGTATTCGCTAGGTGGCTACGTCCAACCGCCTGCTGTATGGGTATTCTGGCTTCTGACGATCCCGCCCAAATCAAAGTAGTGAAATGAGCAACGCGCAAACAAGTAAGTGACAACAAAGAGAATGACGTTGCGCTCAGGAGAGACGCAGATGCATGTAGTCAAAAAGTGGCTGTGCAGTGTGTTCTGGACTGTGTAAGCAATCGTTGTTGTGCCAGCTGAAAGCTGAACTTAAACGCAGTTCTTTCCCTTAGCAACTCAACTTGACTCAGGCTAACTTAACTAACCCAAGGTTGAGGTCAACGTCAGCTGGCCTGATTGGTGCTACGTCAAAGGCTTGGTCTCGGCTCTGGATTACCTAATTGGGCTGATTGCGGGCGCTGATTGGCCATGAAGGGTCTACACACGTGCGACTCTATTATTAGACTCTGAATGTATACGTAGACATCTTTACTGATGGGGAATCGAGAAGTAAACATGTTGACATTATCTTGACATTATTTAATCTATAACACGATCATATTGGGGAATATAGCTGATATGCGATGCTCGCTTGGCATTGTATATGGTGAACTGACAAGGTAGTGTAACATCGTCATGCGAAGTGGAGAAGAGGGATACAGGACACAGAACATCTAGCAGAACCAATGCCACACCTTCTTCCAGGCGGGCCACTTGGCCTGTTCGGCACGCTCCTCTTCAATCAACTCTCGGATATCAAGGTCACGGCGACCTGTGTGCAGATCCATCTGATGAGTTTTGATAAAGGGAGTGCGGAACCAGATCTTATAGGGGATGTAGAAAGCGATGACGATGGGGGCCGCAAGATATACAGAGAAAAAGTTCTCTACAAGTTCGGATGCAGACATGTCACCATATCCGACAGGGGCAAAGCCGACCCAGAACTGAGCAATAAGGACAAGGATGTTGAAGATGAACCCCACCCAGGATCCATATACGCCCACTTGAGATTTGAAAGGCAGTTCGTCCAGGGTGTGACCTTGGGCCTTCCAGCCTGAGCGGAAGCGGATATGAGCTAGACAGATAGATCCCCAAGTAAAGATGGAGGACAGGCCAGAGATGGCCATCATCCAGCCGAAGGCGTCACCCTCCTTGCTCGAGGCGGCAAGAAAAGCTAAGAAGCCGAGGGCGGACGCGATAATGATAGCAAAGAGGGGACGTCCTTGCCGATCAATATAGGCCAAGAATTTGGGAGCTTGGCCTTGCTCGGCGAGAGCAGCAAGCGTTCGGGATGATCCATAGACCGAGGAGTTACCGACAGACAAGACAGCAATCATGATGACAACGTTCATGACCGAAGGAAGGCCGCTGATTCCGGCGTTCTGAATAGCGATGACGAAAGGAGACGCCGCGGCATCGACTGAGGATTTTGGATCCAAAAGAGCTTTGTCGTCGTACGGCACCAACATTCCGACGATGGTGAGGGCAACGATATAAAAGAGAGCAATACGCCAGAAGACCTGCTTGATAGCCGTGGGAACTGATTTGCGGGGGTTTGCAGTTTCGGCAGCAGCCAAACCGACCAATTCGGTACCAGAAAAGGCAAAAGCGGCATTAACAAAGACACTGCAGAGACCCTTGAATCCATTGTTGAAGGCTCCTGGATCATACCAGTAGTGGGCACCGATATAACCGCCCTGAGGCCCACCACCACAATTCAAGATGATACCCAGGATGCTGTTGAAAGGAGAGTAGTCATTAGCAAGGGGATAGTGAGGGCGCTGGAGAGAATCGAGGAACTCACATAAAACCAATAACAGCGGTAACTTTGATTATTGCAAAAACAAACTCAGCCTCGCCGTATCCTCGAACACCAAAGAAGTTGATTGCAATAATCAGAACCAGGAAGATTGAAACCCAGGCAGCCGGAGAGATGTCACTATTCCAGTACTGAATGGTGATTGACGCGGCGACGATTTCCAGTGGTAAGACAATGAGCCATTGCAGAGCATAATTCCAGCCCATGGCAAAACCCCAGGCGGGGTCGAGAAAACGAGTGGAGTATGCAGCAAAGGAACCAGCGACGGGGTACAAGACAGCCATTTCACCCAGAGCATGAACGGTGCAATACAACATAGCGCCAATCAGGATGTAGGCAATGACTAGCGAAGCCGGACCTCCCGTGTGTAGCACTGATCCTGATGAGACGAAGAGACCCGTACCTGCAGTGGACCAATCGAGTTAGGTTTTCTAGCTACTAGCACGATAAGGTTGGAATCAAAAATGGCCTGCTTACCGATGGAACCACCAATGGCGATCATCTGGAGATGACGGCCCTTCAGCTTACGCTGCAGGGGCGAATTGGCCGTGTTCCGAGCGGCTGCCTCGAGGTCGAAGACATTGCCGTCGGCACCGACCTGACCGGCCTTGGTGACATGGGCATTGGGATCGCGCTTGAAGCTGTCGATGAAGCGCTGGCGGAAGTTGCCAGCGGGCTGGGTTTCCCCATAGGATGGCGGCTCCTCGGACGAAATAGTATGGGCGCCGCCACCAATATCCTTTGGCTCGTATGATTTGTCCATGGCGGGTGTATAGATAAGAAAACGAGGCTTGAGCCTTTGGTGTTGTTCCCTGCCGAAGCCTAGTGTCGCTAAGCAGCCACTGATAACGGCTTGCTGCTCCTTGTGGCGTCTTTTCTTCCAGTTATATGTCTGTCTGATATGACCACGTCCGCTGTCCTTATCAGTAGAGACCGACCGTGAGTGGTCACTGCTTTAGGGCGAGCAGCTGGGATAAGAGGAAGAGAGGAGAAAAAGAATGCTAACGAAAGAGGAGCAAGCAGGTCAGGACGGAAGTGGCTTCCCTTTAAACTTATATGAAATGATGAAGGGCAAGAGCGATCGGCCGACCAGTGACAAACAATCCGACTCTGACGGCAGGTGGCATGTGGTAGACGACAAGGCACACACCTTCCCTCATATACTTTTCACCCTCCTTCCTGCCTTTTTAAATTGTCCCATTTGTCGCAGCGTACTACGTAGTACAGTCGACGGTCGGGATTCGTCTCCAGTGATCCTATCAGGAAGGAATGCTGCGCTCCACTGAGCCCACTTGTATTTTTCCCGGTTCAAACTTAACAACCAAATACCCAACTAACGCAACGGGCCACGCTTTGCTCTGGTGGAGAACCGCCCGAGGCCTTCGTATCGCATATGCGACGTTGATTGATACCTCTGCTACGTAGCGACACACTACTCTCTGCCCCAAGCCTCTAATTGATCTTTCCCGATTATGAATGCGTACAGCGCAAAAATTCGTCTCCTCGATTTGTGAGCCGGAGTGGTGAGTGTAAGGGTTCAGACTAGGCTGAAACGACATTCATGCTGGTGGCGGGTTAACAGACCGTTTCTGGCAGGTGGTGTGCATCTTCCAGTGAGGCTCTGGCCATGGCAACCTGGCAATTGGTTGGCATTGGACGGACCAGCCAATAGTGTTTGAGCAAACACGAGCGACAAGACCAAACTCGGAGATGCTTCCAAAAGTTTCCAGTTTCCAAGGCTTCCATAGCATTGCTCTTTTGGACATTTGCTGCGGGCTTACGTCGTAAGGGCCCGGCCAGTGAAATACGGGCTGATAAGCCGGCCTGGATTAACGTTTTGCCAAGACACCGAAGCAAATCACCTGACTCCACTCTGTTTCTCTGTCTTATGATTCTTATCTTGCGACTCCATCAGAGCTCCATGTTGCGTACCCAAGACACGAAACGAGACGAAACTGCCCCGTAGATAAAGCTAACAACTCCCCTTACATCCAAGATAAAAAAGAAAAACCATAACCATGACAGCAAACAATTGTCAATTCTTTCTCCCCTGAATAAGCACAGCGCGTCAGGGCAAAGCTTCACCCAGGGCACAAAGGAATGGCGATCCCGATGAACGGTGGCTTACTGGGCTTAACCAAGTCGAACCAACCAGGCCGAACCAACACTTTGACCCTAGTACTCGTCCCTTCCATGTAATTTCCAGAACCTTTGTGATTTGACAGGTGGCAACTACGTACTCATTGTGCAGGAATGATCAATTAAATACGTACCGAGAAGAATGTATCTCCGCCGCCCAGAAAGAAGGACTCAGAACTTACCGGGCCTCTTCCTCGCTTTACCCGGGTTTTGGGTGCGGCATTTTCCTTCCACTCAAGGCTGAGCCAGTGATGTGCCTTGCTCATCATGCATAGCAGGATATCGACGGAGTAGTACTTACGAGGCAACTGATTCATGTACATACCATAGTCTACTCAGTGGCGTGACGGCAATAAATCTAGGGTTACTTCGTCTGGTCTTGGAAGTATGGGGTAAAAAGTCAACTGATAAGGGTGGAGGACGTTAGATCTCAACCGGGGACGAGCTGTGCCCACTCAGAGCGCGACATCGCTCTGAGTCAGCATGTACCAGCCAGTCAGACTTGCGCAAGGACATGAATTGAGTTGTTGTTACACGCTCTCGTGACTAAAAAGCTATTTATTTCTATTGCTTAGCTGTCGAGCCCGTATCGTAATGGACGTACTAGCGGTATTACATTATCCGCCAACCCGTGGGTCCGAACGCCTTCGATGCGACGCTACTATTCCTGTTTGGGCCATGGTGAAGGTCGATCAGGAAGCATGGCGCCAAGGCCCGAGAGTCTAGGCGTATTATGCCCGAAGAGGCAGTATATGATGCATCACATCGAGATAGAGCACTCTCCATCCCGAGCTGTTATTACGTACAAATATCTCACACGAGACCCATCGTCGAGCTTGGAACCTGGGGTAGTCACATAATCAAACACGAACGGAGGGGAAGTCAATCACTCATAGTTTCGACGTCAGCTTACGGAGTACTATACAGTACGTATGTTGGGGTTCAACAAAACCTCGGATGCTGTCAATGGTCGACTGGCTTGCCCGGAAGTGAAGATATATTCTTACGCTAATTGCGTTCTAGCTTCTTCTTTGATTCTTGAAGCGTTGCACCACAATAGGCCATCCGAAGTCTCCTACGGTGCCGTACCCTGAACTATGAACAGGCACCTCTGTGCCAGCTTTTTGTACGGAAAGCTTGCTGTGTTACGCCAGTCCAGTATACCAGCGTTTGGAAGCAGAGAGTCGCATTTGGAGTTCTGAGTACACGTGGCGGTGGTTTTTTTGACTTCGCTCTTTAGGCCCCCGACAGATGGCGTCCTCCTTCCTATTTGACATTGGAGTTCAGATGTGAAAGAGACTCACCAGGGCAAGTAGATGGCGATCCACGCTTATGGTCGTTATTAGGTTCTAGGACTGGCTTGAGATTTTATACCGGGGGTTAAGAAGGTGAGGGAACGGTCAAAATCGTCCTCTATCGGATCTACCAGTTGCGTTGACCAGTAGACTGTCCTACCAATCAGTTTTCACTCCAAGAATAAGTTGCATAAACTACAGAGATTTCAAAGGATCCTACAATACACTTGACACACCAGAGCTATTCGCATGGAACATGAACCTTGAGTGGGTATTGATAGAGCTTTACTCCTTACAGCAGAACCCTTAGCTCAAGTCATACAAAGTCGCTTGGTCGCTTTGGTTCTACCCAACAAGTAACTTCAAAAATCATACGACCACCAGTGCTTCTCGTCTTCTAGAAGCCTTCTGTATACGGATCACTGCCGTATACCCTAAATAACGACGGCGCATACCGGAAGATACCAGCCGGACAAGATGCAGCGATGGTTTCAACGATCGTACGGAGACGATCCGGTGGCTTGAAGACTGCTACGTACAAGCATTGGAGTCTATGCCGTCCTGTACCTAGATCCCTCTGAGCAGGCGATAGATAACGATGTCACAACTGATAAGGGTGATAAAATGGCGACATCCCTCTAGTCTCCACTAGGAATAGGCGAAATATCCTCTGATAAGAGTGAACTAGTGCTATTTGCTGCTGGATTTGAGCCACAGCTGTGGCTGACACTAGCTGACGGCGTGTCAACGAAGAGGAAGAAAAGAAAGTGCCGTCAACGTATCATTTCCACTTTGATTCATTTAGTAATTAGCTAGGTAGCTTGACACATGAGTTTCGTTGAGTTTCTTTGCTCTTTCTAGGAGCTGCCGACAGGCCCTTCACCGCCTGGAATCAACTGTTTGCATCAACTCGTCAGTTCTCGAACTGCGACTAATACTGGTGTCTAACTACTCACCATGCAAACATTGTTGCCATTCAGCAAGATCTTGGGGAGCTTTTCTTGGTTGCCGGCATAGTCACTGTAGTTGTTGTTAGTGGAGACACGTGCTTGACAATGACGACTTATCACATACAATTCTGTCACGTCTTCCAGGACCATATCTGTCGTATTGTTAGCAGCATTCAAATGAAGGTTCGACGTCGATATAATATACTTACTGACGTAATCGTCGAATCCGAGGAGAGTACCGGAGAATTCTATAGATAATCGTCAGCATAAAAGCCTTTCTGAGCTTGAAGCAAATTCAGTATGAGCATACCTTTGTCGCCTTTCATCACCACCCAGATTTTGGAGCCGACACACTTGTCAATCAATTCTTGTTGGATGCCGTCAGTCACAACGGACATCAATAGAGTCGGGACATCGCGTAGAGCATTTCTTACCGAGGGGTAACAGTTGCGAAGCCATTGTGTGCGAAATGATTATAGCTCTTGCCGGAGAAGTGCCCCGAGAGACAGCACAATCAAGGCAAACGGGCAGGATGAGACTCTTCGACAAAGGTTGGATCGAGTAGGGTGTCGTTGTATTGAGCTTGAGGCAAGACAGGAAATGTTGAGGGCATACACGCCGGGACTAGATTTGATGTTCCATTTTGCACTAGCCTTTTAAGGACTAGACTCATGTCGACCCCGTATTTCGTAATAATCTTTTGAAGGTCGTCTTTGAGCTCGCGACTCATCAACAACTCCGTTCTTAATCCTTCAGCCTCGTGACTTCCGGGATGTTGATGTCAGCACTTTCGACAACCTGACTACCAAATTGACTCTATCTTTCGTGACTGCTGATCTGACAAGGATGGTTCTTCCCAATGCGCAAAAGCGTCAAACCAGTAGCAGTTTGGCCCTCCAATGGCGCTGCTTACCCAACGAGAGCTCGCCGCTACCCCGATAGCATCAGCTTGCGCAATCCGTTCAAACGTCAGTCGTCCACTCAGTTGCGCGGACTACATCGAATGACACCTGGTCATGGCCAACACACTGCCGTATTCCCCTATCGAGCTTGTCTTCTTCGCAGATTCGACGAGCTACTCGAAATCGGGGGTGGCACACGCCAGTTCTCCGCTTGTACACCTAAACGACGCGACGAAGATGATGATTTTGAGGGATTCGATGAGGAAGATGAAGATGATATTATAGTCAGCAGCTTTGACATGAGTCGTATGGTTCGCCAAAGAGCAAAAGAATTCGAAGCAAGAGCTCGGCAGAGAAGAGAACAAGAGCAGGCATTCATGCGACGGGAGCAAGAGCTACAGAGTCGGGCTGAACGGCACGCCACCGAGCTACGAGGAGCAATCATGCTATTACAAAACATCAAACAGAATCTCGAACTGATACAATGCCATGCAGAGGAACGAAGACGAGCACATGAGGAGTGGATGGAACGCTACCAAAAGGTGATGACGAATAGTGCCTCTTCGTTCGAAGATGCGAGCCAGCTATTTGAGGAATACGTTTCCACCAAGTATCCTGTAGCCGGTATGATTGGCACATATATCAACAAGAATACTATATTTATCCAAAATAGCGAAGTTGAAGTATCGAATCGCCGTCAAGCTCTCAGACGAATCGAATTGGCATCTCGAAGAATTGACTTGGAAAAGCGATTCGCTCACTCAGAAGCATCACTCGATTCCATTGTGAGACTCTCCAATTATCACTCCTCGTCTGTTGCCTCCGCCAAAAGAAAGATTGAGGACATTCTCGAGCCACTGCTCAGGTTCCACTCTACATATACACAGCTACAAGATATGGGGTTCAGAATCAAAAGTCTGAATCGCGAAATTGCCTTGGCCCTCAAAGATATGGCTTCAGAACGCCGTAAAGGGGCATGGCGCCTTGAGATGTTCCGCAAGGATATAGTGAAAGGGTCCGATGCGTTGACCACAACACTTCACGAGTATCGAGCGAATAAACGTGCCCACCGATGGCTTGGTCCCTTAGGGAGAAGTCACATCATCCCTATCATTCAAAATTATTTCCACCAGCCAACTATCGGGATGCTTGCATCTGACATTGATATGGATCCGAATATTCTTGCTAATGAGATTAATACTCATGGGATATCATCGATGTTGGCTCACTGGTATCTTTACCGGTGGAAAGAAGGTGCTCCGCGCAGTGTTGATCTCGATATAGCTTGGAGACATTTCGATGTTTACTATCCATTCTATATGCTTTATGTATCTATTCGAAGTCTAGCCAGTGAAGTCTTTCGACTCCAGAAAATCTGGAAATTCATGGGAGCTTCCAGGTCTAGGTCGGACACTCGCTTCAGAGAATGGAAGGTGGTGTACGATTTTATGCGTTCAAATTACTTGAATGCCATCGAGGCGACTAGTTACTGCACCTGGATAAGGTTGGAAACTGAGGACAAAGTCAGCAGGCTTGGCGAAGTTCCTTTCACCATTGCCAAAGGCTTATTCACCCCCAAGGATCCTCTCAGCCCCGACCTACGCCGTTTTCTAATTTGCATTGATGCAATTTGTGATGGTGTTTCTCGAGCTATGAACCTGGACAAGGCTGTTGTTGCGTTCGACAGCATGCCTGGTCGCACGGTCTCTGACGTGATTGAGCTCTTAGACCACTCACCATCCCACAAACGAGGAATAGACCATTTTCGGCCTCTGCTTCCTAATCGAGCAAAAATGCAGGAAGAACCTCTGCCATTCGGAGAAGAAGCTACGCAGGAACAACCTCTGGCACTCGAAGAAGAACTTGCCCAGGACCAATTCCCGACACTCGAGCAAGAAACCACGCAGGATGCAAGCCCGACGGATATGCCCGTGCAAGCTACATTTACACGAGTGATACCACTTTGGAAGCAGCCACGGCCATCTGAGCAAGAAAGCACGCAAATGCCAAACGCAATGGATCCACCCGTGCAAGCTCCTTTTACGCGAGTAAAACCACGTTGGAAGCAGCCTCGGGCCCTCGAGCAAGTAACCATACAGAAAGTAGACCTTGAACACCTTGAACGAACACCTATGCAAACTCCCTTTACACGAGTGACACCACGTTGGAAACAGCCACGGCCACTTGTGCAAGAAGTCACGCAGAAAGCAGCCCCGACAGAAATACCTGGGCAAAATGATGTTACACGATTGATACCACTTTGGAAGCAGCCCCGGCCACCTGAGCAAGAAAGCATGCAAAAAGCAGACGCAATTCAAACACCCGTGCAACCTCGTTTTACACGAGTAATACCACCTTGGGCATCGTCTCTAAGTCGTGGGTACTGCACCGATTCCAGGGCCTTCATAGATGATAACGGGAGGCAGTGCGGGGTATCTGAGCCGGAAATAGCGTTGATCCCAAAGGACCGAATAGTGGAACTGGCAAACAAGGACGCAATGATATCTTTGGTCCCTGATGCAGAGCCTCCAGGCATAATGTCTCAGGATTCACTTGACAATACTGCTGAGCCATCTATTGCTAGGACTGACGACACGAAACCTCAGTTCTGGAGCTATAATCAATACAAAGCCCCAGACGGAGGAAAGATTGGTATTCATTACTGCAAAAATCTTGAACATGCCGAGCGAGCGGCAGCCCTATTTTCTAACAGTAAGCTGTTGGGCTTTGATATCGAGTGGAAGGCTCAAGCTCAGATATCAGCTGGTATCAAGAGCAACGTTTCTCTGATTCAAATTGCCAACGAGGAACGTATAGCACTGTTTCATATTGCGCTCTTCAAGGGCAACGAGGTCCATGATTTGATTCCACCGTCGTTGCAACGATTACTCGAGTCTACCAATACCGTCAAAGTAGGCGTGTCCATCAAAGCAGATTGTTCGCGTGTCCGGCGGCATCTGGATGTTGATACAAAGGGTCAGTTTGAACTCAGTCATTTGTATAAGCTTGTCAAGTACGGCTCAACGCAGCCAAAGCTGGTTGATCGGCGCGCTGTCAATCTCGCTCAACAGGTTGAGGAATTGTTAGGGCTGCCGTTGAGGAAAGATAGCGATGTGCGAAAGAGCGATTGGACTAAACCCTTGGATTATGCTCAGGTTCAATGTGAGATCCTACTGCATCGCTTGTGATTTCTACCAGATTACTGAGAATACCGTTCTTTTGATTTAGATGCCGCCTCAGACGCCTATGCATGCATATGTCTTTATCGTACTCTTGAGGCGAAGAGAAAGGCGTTAAACCCGGTCCCTCCATTGCCGGCTTTTGCCGAACTTAATCTCCCCATTCAACTCGCCGAGGAGGATAAGGTCGAGATGGAGGACCAAGTAGCTGAACTCAGCGTACGCGTGAAGGAGTCGTTGGAGGTGGTGGACGCAGAGGAGGAGGGTGTTGTCGAGGTTAGCGATGACAATAGGCATCTGGACTCGACGTGATTTGACTGCATACATGCATCTGAATGTTTCAGACGGGGCATTCTGTTACTTTCAAGAACATCTCGTATCATACGTACTCACCTCTCTTCTAGAACTCCTCCCTTGATCGAATTTCTTTGCATTTGTATAGCGTCTGTGTCTCATTCTTCATCAAACATTTCATATTGCTTTCGCGCTAAATCAAGAGCCTTTTCCTGAGCTCCAGTACAATTGACAAATGTCCCAAATAATATCACATAAGTACAGCATATATACACGTATCAAACACCAGCCGTCAGAACTAAAGCCATCATGCCGATGCCAGCACGAAACATTAACCCCGAACTGGTAAAATCTTCGCAGGGAGAACCTCCTGCCTACACAAAGGACATTCCGGCTTCTCCCTGACCCAGTCCCTAATACAAGTCCAACAAAACACATGCCCACACGTAGTCACACTGGGATCCTTGAACGGCTCAAGACACAATGTACACTTTTGATGCTGTCCCTCTGGTATCCAGGAAATTGCCTGCGGGTTCTCAGCTAGATCATACCGTGCCATTGTAGCGGTAAGAGTCGGAATAGATGTCGGATTCTGCACGGAGGATAACGGTGCATCGCCTTTTGTTGCCGCCGGTACCTCTGCCGTTCTCTCGGTCTGGGTAGAGGAGGATTGCTGAAGAGTTTCGCGGACGTGCACTATGCCTTGTATTGTCATTTGTAGAACCAGAAGAACACCGAGGACTTCATAGCCGACTCTCTGTTCGCTTTCACCGATCTGTTTGGTGAAGACATATCGAAGACCCCAGAGACGTTTCGACAGGTGATAGTATGCGCCCGTGAAATAGAATGTGGCCAGACTGAGGGCATACACATGTGAAGGAGACGTCAACGAATCCAGATGCTCAAGGATATATTCTTGGATGCGCAAGGGATTGAATGTCGACTGGCTCTTCTTTTTCGTTGAGCTGCCTGTCTGGAAAAGTGTGCTTTTTAACGCCGCCCTCGCCTGTTGTCTGGCTATACTCCGCTCGAGTCGTGCTCGGAACTTCGCTCGTATCGATGGGAGAGAGCGGCCCAGTACCCAAGGAATTATTATGCTGCTAAATATATATCCACATCGCCGTACGATAGAGGGTAATTGTAGCGTATCAGTTTCGAGCTGCACGACATCGCAATATTCTTCGCCTAGCGTTCGATTACCGATGACGGTTGTGAGAGAGAAATAGAGGAGTTCTGTCAGGTTCTTGATCGTGTCCGCATTGCCGTGGGCGTATCGCGCGCCCTTGATAGAGCGGATGATTGATTGTGATTGGTTTGCGAGAGTCGAAATGATGTATGCGTCTTTCTCGTGAGAGCGGATAATGTCTGGAGATGTCGCGAAGGGGTAGAAATGGGATGTAGGAGCGCGAATGGGTGGGTTGGCGGGCGATTGTTCGGAGGATGTATCGGCGCTATTTGTCGTCCTATCGGCCATTATGAAACGTAATACAGATACTACGTAGTTTGATGAACGATATCAATATGCAAAACCTCGCAAGCTGGCAACTCAAGTTTTTTTCTAAAAAAAAAAAAAAACCCCCCGTTTTGTCGTTGATTGAGTAGAATAATGGAAAACAAGTACGTAGACTGTTATTCATCTATTTCGTCTATGTTCCGGCCGAGGCTCTTCTCGGCATGCCCCACGTGACTAGACGGGAGCTTTTTTCCTTTCTCGGTCACTCAGATGATATGAATGTATTAACTTGTCATGTGACTTAACCCTGTCGATCATCTTAATCTTCGAGTCGATGTCCAAAGATCAAGGCAGTTCAACGCTCTCTATCTCAGAATCGCAGCTAATCGTGCAATTGACACATTTCACTTGCATGCTCGCTGCTGGAATATCTGTCTATATTTCACATTCAATGCCTCTATCATGATCGTTTCTGCCTCACCGAGACGCCTTCTCCCTGTTTCTTGTCTCGATCAGCTACGCCTCCGCGGCTCTTTTCTCGTCTCCTGAGACCCGAATACACACATTCGCTGTCCTATCTACAATGGCCGATAGCGGCGGAGCTCAGCCTATAGAAGAGCTAGACCGCTTTAGCAACTTCTTCCCCCTTCCGTTTCGTGTAGCGATTCTCCTTGTGGCAGGTAAGCACGAGCCTCGAATCAAACGGTTGTTTCTGGTCGCTAATGAAAGTGTCACACGACGCTAGGCTTTTGGGGATGGGGTCTTAATCTTCATTATTTGTCCTTGGCGAAGATAGTAAGTGGATTGGACGTTGATATGTACTGTTTTAGGTATGTTAATGTCATGCGCAGGATGTTCCAGCCCTAATTCGATATCCCTCTCGCTCCTCGCCGCATCAACTAACGCACCATCAATCGACTTACCGTCTGGCGACACTTCTCTCGACTCCGCTTGGAGTTTTTCTGGTCCTCTTTTGGATGATAACCCGCGGCTCGACAGAAAGGGTACTCGCATGGGAAGTCATTCCACAAAGTTACATCATCTTATTCCTGGTCATACTTCTATTTCCATTTCACCGCCTTTCTCGAAATGGTCGCAGTCGATTCTTCGCATCTCTCCGACGGGTCAGTGTGGGCGGACTGGCAGAAGCGCAAGATGGGAAATTTGGAGACGTGCTGCTGGCGGATGCCTTAACGAGTTATTCCAAGGTTCTTGCGGAGATTTATATCAATTACTGCATGTTCTTTTCTTCGGGCAAATCGAGTACAGGGAAGCCGGATCGGATGTGCGGAGGAAAGCTCATAGTTCCTTTACTTATTGCGATTCCGTATGCGATACGTTTCAGGCAGTGTCTGATTGAATTCTTTCGTGTGCGCCGCGGCGGGCATAGAAATGACGGATGGGGTGGACAGCACTTAGCCAACGCGCTCAAGTATTCTACTGCCTTTCCGGTGATCATATTCAGCAATTTAGAGCGCAACTATAGTCAAGAGACGACCCACGGACTCAGCGAAGTCACCGTTTCGCGCCTTTGGTATATCATTATCCACATGTCTTTTCGGCCCACTCATTCTGACTGTAACAGGGCCCTCTTCTGCTTCATCAATTCCGCTTATTCTTTCTACTGGGACGTCACTAAAGATTGGGACCTAACTCTCCTATCCCCTAATAGTCGCACCTGGCACCAAGAGTATCCATTCGGCCTTCGTCCACGGCGCATCTTTCCCCGCGACGAAATGTACTACGGCGTTATTGCCATCGATCTAGTCTTGCGATTTACATGGTTATCCCGTCTTTCACCGCATTTGGATAAAGTGAATAATATCGAAAGTGGGATTTTCCTGCTTTTGTTCCTGGAGATTGCTAGACGGTGGATATGGATTTTCTTTCGGGTTGAGACTGAATGGGGTGAGTATTTTCCTATTTGTAATATTGTTGATATTAAGTACCTTGCTAATTGTTGATATCTTTTTCAGTCCGGAACAATCGCGGTCCTGCACTCGATGATATATTACTGAGCGATTTCAATGGGAAATTCGACGAAGACTAGAAATAGATGATGAATTATAGACGTTCATAGTACGGTGTTTTGTGGTCCAATTATATGGTATACCCCCATGGTTCGGCAATTGATTTCAATAGACTTATCACTTCTTTCCCCTGCGCTGCCAGCGATAATCGTCCATTTTGTGAAGACACATTCATCCCTCGACAGTATATGTAGCACGAAGGTATGGTAAGTATTTGCACTATTACATTTTCCCGGAAACTATATAATTATGAGGATCTCTGACACAGAAATGTACAATCCAACAGCGCAACAGCAGCACCAATAAAACAGAAAAAACGCCGAAACCCCGACGCGCCAAAGTGACATGTATACGTCATAAACAGATAGATGAAGAGAACGATAAAGAGACATGGAGCGACAAGTTGCGTTGGTGTTATGTAGAAATATAAAAACAGATGACGAAGTCAAGTCCCGGTATTAGATGCACACATATTTCTTCTGATCTTTTCAACAAATGTACAGGGACAAAGTTCATTGATGGTGGAGTGATTCAATGCCCGTTAGGGCCAGGAGGATGGCTATCAAATAGATCCTCGAGATAAGCACTTGGCACTCTTCCTTGCGGCGGCGCATTTAGGTTCAAAGAACTGGTCGAAGCCGCCAAATGATGCGAAGAGCGGTTAAAGGGAGCATCGAAGCCACGACTCGGAGGTGAAGTCGGTGTACCCGGCGGGCTTCGTCCGAGGTTGACCTGACTATGACTGCCCATGGCTGTGTTACCAGCCGCATAATACCCAGCCGGTAAGAATGTGGATGTCCTGTTGAGGGAGTGATGACTTCCGGCGCCCGCAGTTGGCGAAAAGAACAGACTGCTTTGAGTAGCCGGGGTTTTGGTGGAGACACGGCTCTGTCGATCAGACCTTGAGAGTTTTTCCATGTTCATCGATGTGCCGCGAGTTTCGCGACGGGAACGACGACGACCACTGGTGCCAGAGCGGCGGTGGGATTTGCGTCTACTGCTTCGACGTAGGACGGCGGCGCCCTTGATATCGGATTTTGTCTGCTGATAGGCGGCTTTGCGGACGGAGCGGTTGACGGACCATGCTACCATCGCACGCCATACCAGGACTGATAATCCGATGAGTCCTAGGGCGGCCCCGACGGCGATGAAGACGGTGCCTTCGGGGAGGTTAGATTGTTGCATGTATGGTGCATCAGAAGTGGGTGGTACGGTAGCGGTGGGAATATCGGTGAGAGAGCTGGTTGTCGATGTCATTGACGGAAGATTTGTGCCCGTTGATGTCGTCGCCGTATTTGTTCCTGTCGATGTCGATGTAGTTGACGTCGAGGTCTCGGTGGCCGTGCTGAGTCTAGGAAGACCGGTATCTGTATCTGTAGCTCCATGGACTTGACCGAATAATAGGAACGTCGCTAGTAAAAGAGGGAAAAGAGAAAACGGCCTCGACGCCATTCGGCTACGAAAGATGTTCATCGTGACTGTGAATATGTATGTATAGTTGTCGGCGTAGAAGTAGAAGGTCCGATGGGAAATTCCAGGAATGGAATGTTGATCGGTCAATTATCGTACGTCTCGAGCATTTATCAGAACGTCATCCCTGGTGCCGTCTTTCGTTTGTGAGTTCTAGAGCTGAAGTCAAGAGTGACTTCTTGTCAATAACCAAGATTGCAATCAGTCAAAGCGCCAGCAAACAATCCCCAGGATATTGGTGGCCGGTGACTGGTATGAACGAGAGATACCGAGAGAAAAAATGAGTGTCGTAGAAAGCAAGCGATGTCTGTCTGAACGAGTGGAAGCGAATTAAGTTTTAGTTTGAGACAGAGTTGAATGTTGTAGTTAGAGGGGTGATGAGACGCTGTTCCTCTGTTTAGCCCATCCTGAATTCTTTCCTTGGCGCCCCTGTTGGACAATCACGTGGGTTTCTATGTACCAATGTCTCAGAAAGAAAGGGAATTTTGTTTGTGATCTACGAATGTATTTAGTCGTCTTGTTAATGAAATATGTGACTCTCCGATATCACTTGCATGAAAAATCTTTAAATTCAGCACCCTTACGCCAGAAAAACAATACGAAAAGACAAGTCGTTGCGATCCCAACATACAAGGCGGTCCATATTCAAGTAACGACAATGCTGGAAGTGAAATAAGCGCAAATAGCCCAGGCGTCATTATAATACTCTATTGCTGCTTCTTCTGAGAATTGGGCGAGGTGTCCTTCTCAAAAGCAGCATAGGGGACCTCAAGGCCGACGAGCCCAGAAACACCGACATACAAAATCATAATAAGGACGAATGCAACGACGAAGCCCATAAAAATACCTAGCTAATGTATTAGCATCACAATTTTGCCCAGACATGAGTTTTTGTAACATACCTGGGCTTAGGAATTGGTACTTCTGGAACAGTGATCTGTTATCAGATGTGTCGTCCTGTCGAGACTCTACAAAGTCGCGTTTCAAGTCTTGGTGAATTGGTTCTTGAAGCTCATCTTCAGAGCCGTATGTGATAGAGCTTAGGTCTTCATCTTCGTACTCGCGAGGAGTGGTGACATAGATGAGTGTATATTTGGTGGATGGGATGTGGTCGAGGACATCTGCAAGTAAGGCATCTAGAGCAGTCAAATCAGCACCATGCTCAATGAACTTGAGTAGGGTAAGATTACCATTTCGAGACAGTTCTTGTAGACGCGATTCTTGCAAAGATGGAGCAGGGAATGTAATGTCGAGAATTCTCGGTCCACCTTCAAACTCAAGAGATGTGCCGCTTGCTCCCCCATCTATCGTAGTCACTTGAGCACCGCACTCCTCTTCCAATCCATTTCGAATAGATGTTGGATCAAAAAGCCCCACGACCTCTGTGACTGTTATATTGGAGCGAATTGCCTTGTCATTTCCTAGCACCTTTTCTCGAAGACGCGGTGTTACTTTGTGAGTTGAGTAGTCGGTAGCGTGGACACCTGGCTGGGTCGCAATGATATAGTAATCCGACGGACAAGTCTTTAGGCTACTCCAGACATCGCTGAGTAGAGAAGTTGCGGGTAGGACGTTTGCGGAAGAAGAAGAGGAAAGCAAGCTATTTATCGTTCTGTTAGCCAGGCTGGTCGCTCCAAGATGGCAAAGGAAAGCTTACTCTGAGGTGGAGAGAAGAATGAATGGCGATGTATCTCTGAGAGCATCAACGAAGCTAGCTCCAAGAGCAAGTGCCAGTAGTTTCCTTGGGGTCATCATGTTGATTATGCCGTGGTGTATACGGAGAATGGTTGCAGTTCTGACGTTGGTTGAGCGGACGGATTGGAGCTACAAACTGCACGGCAAGCCCCGAGGCTTGGCATCGTGAGCTTCCCGCTGCCCGCAAAGGATTTTTCTACAATCTATTTTGACAATATCACTACATTTCAAACCTGAACCACGCCGCTGATGCTTTCACAAATTACTGCAAAATATTCAGGAAAATGGCACCACAGTTGAAACGACGAAAACTGGAGAATGCTGTTGAAGAAATTAGCTTCGATCCAGATGCTAGACATGAATACCTGACTGGGTTTCACAAGCGCAAAGTGCAGAGAATAAAATTGGCACAAGAACACGCAGAGAAGAGAGCGCGTGAAGAGAAGAGGGAGGAACGGAGAAAGGTATAACATCTCAATGTTTCACTCGGCTCTTAACCTGTACTGAATTGTTGTCTTGCAGATCCGTGAACAACGAGCAGCAGAAATCGAACAAGCCCTCAATGAATCCAAGAGAATGCTAGAACAAATCCGAGGCGATATCTCGTCTCAAGAGAGTGGCTCTGATTCCTCGGACTCAGAATGGCAAGGATTCGAGGAACCCGCTCCGGTAGATTACGAGGAGGAATATATCGACGAAGACAAATACACTACCGTGACGGTGGAAGAAATGGGGCTTTCCAAGGATGAGCTTCATAAGCAAGATAAAGAATCTGATGATGTTGACGATGACGACAAATACCACAAAGAAACGGAAGAAGCGTCACAGAAGCCAAAAGCAGCAAAGAAATATGGCTCGAAATCGGGTACCCCCAAAAAGAAGAAGAAACAATTCCGTTACGAGTCAAAAGAGGATCGCAAAGTTACGCGAAGAAAAGAACGAGCGGGGAAAAAGAAGAAAGCCAGCGCTAGGCAGGAACGCTGAGAAATTGTCATACTTCCTGGAGGCTCTACAATCATTCACGGCTCCGTCCCAACTTAGATGTACTTGGCTGTGTGTGAATCTTGATTAAAATATCCTTTATTTACCAGATAAAACACCGCGGAAGGATAAGACACGGAGGTAAAGCAAGCTACAAGAAAAAAACCAGGACTCTGGTGGCCACGACACGCCTCAAATCAAAGAAATTCCCATCCACATAGTGGTACACTGTTCCTTCGACGAGGGACCCCCAACAGTATCAGGAGAATCACACCGAAAGAGGTCGTCAACAGTCCGAAGCGGTCAACAGGAGGGCACACTGTTGTATTTATGACGATGACGATATAGGTCGCTCTTTAAACGTTGCTGATTGAAACCTCCAACTCGTGCAACTCCTTCTGCAGATCGGAGTATTTCTTGGCCATCTCCTCGTACTTGGTTTCCCACTGGCTGTTGGAGACTTCGAGTGCCTGAACCTTTCGCTCGTAGTGGCCGGCCTTGACGTCGGTCTGGCGGAGTCTATATTATCAATTAGCCACAAGTCATTTGCAGATCCCAAGCATAGCATGAACCACGACATACTTCTCGTTGGTCTCGCGCAAGTTCTTGTCTGCTTCTTCAGCCTCCTCCTCAAGTAGCTGAAGACGTCTCTGCAAAGCTTCGTTCTGGGTATCGTGCTGAGCGCTGACATCGGCTTTGTCCTTATATTCCTTCATGTTTCCTTCGATCTTCTCGATCTCTCCTTCGAGGAGTTGGTTGCGGTGTGTCAAGGAAGTGATTTCTTGCTCCTTTGCCAAATTCTCCTGTTCCAGAGCTTTGATCTTGGCCTTTAGCTCCTCGACCTGCGATTGAGCCTCGTCCGCCTCGACACGGAGGGCGTTCATTCTCTGTGGAGAAGGAGAACATGATTAGTATGCGCATAAAATTCACTTTCACTCACTTGCAGAGTCTCGTTATTTTTGCTGTTGCTGCTGTTGGCAGACAACAACAACAACAACGCAAGCTACCCCGCCATCAGGGGGCAGATTCATATGGGAGGGGTTTCTCAGGCGTACTTCTCTGATCTTGTCCATTTTGAATAGTATGTCGACTTGCTGACTGTTGAGAAGAAATTTGTCAAAGTACCAAGAAAATTCGCTCAGCGAAGTTTAGCAGATTTGTGAATTAAAAGAAGATAGTATGGAGTTGGAAGGCAGTCGAATTGTTGAGTTGTCTGTTTGGCGTGTGTTTTGCCAGCTGGAGACGGTGCTAAGCCTACTTAAGGAGACAAGCCACTCCCTTCCCGGTCCCGTGGTTGGGTGCCTTGGTGCCTTCCTGCTCTTTCTTAAGGGGTTGGCCCTTCCCTGATCAGGCCACACTAACTGGCCTTGGTTAGCCTGGCCGTGGGGCGAAGGGAAGGTGAGACCCGTCTCCACGGGCAACCGCCGAATCAACAAAAGAACGGCCACTGCCGCCTTTGTCTCTAATCCACTCTACGTCAACTAACTACATATGACTACCACTGATTGAGAATCATCGACATCGTTTGAAATCTGATGGTCTAACAACACACAATCGATATTGCGCTGCTAGCATGCTCGCTCGACGAGATCAGGAGAATCTGGTGCACTCGCACCAGATGACCGCGGCAACCAAGCCTTTGAACCAAGGCGCTCGACAACTACAACCAAAGACTCCCGGCAATAGAGTCCCAAAGACGCCATTCAAGGTCCCACTACACGACGAAAATGATCAGCTGGCATTTGGAAAGAATACCGTGAAAGGAAATGGAGGAGGGCTGGGCGGCAAGACCTTGCAGTCTGGCAAGGAAGCTTTTGTTACACCATTGGGTACGACATGACCGGGATTTTTGAATATTGACTGGAGTGCTTATAATCTCATAGGCCCTCGAAATCGCGCTCCTTTAGGAGCTAAAACTACCAATGCGAAAGCGGCATTCAAGACCCCAGGTTTGCAGGCCGACTCATTAAAGACGCAGAAAACCAAGCACAAGGGCTCCAGTATCAAGAAGCCAAAGAAGGCAGAAATTGAGGTTCATCAGGCTCCGCCCCAGGCCATCGGCGCACCCGACGTTGATGATGTTCCTGATGTCGAATACGCGCCGCCCAAGCCGAAAGGTAGAGTAGATGCTGATCGTAGTAGAGCGTTGCTGTTTCTTGATACTTGATACTGACATTACACGATTAGAACTCCCTGATCCTCCAGAGGACATTACCTACGATACCACATTCCCCCAATTCAAAGGCGCCAACATGACTAGGGGCTGGCAGAAAATCTATTACCATGGTGACATTGGAGAGGACGGCCTTACTGATCGTCAACGCAAGTTTGAGGAGCAGATGCGTGCCTCCGAGCAGGAGATCGACAAACTTATTCAAAAGCAAGTCGATGATATCGACTTGAAGGAACTTCTTCTGGAATCCAGGACTGAGTCGGTGCTTGAAGCTAGCTCCAGTAAGGCATACAAAAAGGAACACACTCGCAGCTCCTCGGCCATGTTACCAACAAGAGCGAGTACCCTGAAAGCACGCAATGCTGCGGCTGCGCTCTCTCGACCTGGTTCATCGGCGACAGTTCGCAGCGACACTGCTGGGTCTTCTTCTGCAGCAGCTAAACCCAGAAAGACACCTACTCCTCAGGCCAAAGTGTCGAACGCCAGACATGCTGTCGCTACAGCCAGTTCGCGTACCACTGTGGGCTACTCTCGAGGCAGATCGGTATCGTCTGCCCTTCCAAACAAGCCAATCTCAGCCGCCAAGAGACCGTCACAATCGAAGGTCATTGTGAGCCCGGAAACCTACGTTCAACTCTATGGAACACCTCCAGTTGGCAGTGAGATGTGGGCGCGCTGCGAAGAAGCGGGCTGTCTGCCTGAGCAAGAAGTCGTTGGTATTTCCGACGAAGAAATAGATACTCCCCTTTTCGAAGAGGATGAAGAGACGTTGAACTTCCAACTCACTCTGTAATTTATACGGCATTCGAGGGAAGAAACGGCGGATTGCGGCTTGAACGGACCGGGTGGCGCCTGAAGGACTATTGCTATTTTTGACTTTCTCTTCACGTTTCTAGGACTGAATGGATTGGCTTCGTCGGATTGTAAGTATGATTCGGCGTTATCATGGAATTATCATATATGCATTGCTCTACTACTTGGTTCATGGGGTCTTATCAATTGATATGTACAAATATTCACCACAGGAGATCGACATTGGCTCAAACCGCGTATCAATTGATCCCAGGAGTCGAATTTACGTGTTCACTAGTTGTAGGCTTATAACAGTCAATGTACACGGTGGCACACATTCTAAACGCAGATTCCACACGTCAACACGTATCCCATCAATTTGGTCGACATGCGTAGGTCCCAGGCAGCATCGTTTCACTCTTGCGGTGTACATTTTTTGTATACGTAAATCTGGAACCCTTTTCCTCCCCCTAGTAACTGACCGTGCCCAAGCTCCGAAGTGGGCACGAGCTCGGGCTGCTTGGCGCCGGATGGGTCTGAGAGATGATCCCCTAGCCGATTATTATTGCTCTCACAGGCACATCCCGCTCTTTTCTGCCAAAACATCTCCCTCACTTTTTTGTCTCATCGCACACAGTCAGCAGGATCAAGTACTCAATTGACTGTGAAAATATGGCGAGAACTCATTCAGAGTCCACCGATGACTTTGAATTCATCGAGACCCCCCCTGCGCCCGCATCTCCTGCCCCTGAGGACTGTGGAGTGAGGACAACGTCGGTACGGACCCTGGAAGCTTGAACGTGGCCTTGTTGATTGTTCGCCCAACTGACTTCAATTGCAATGCTAGTTTCCCGCCATCAAAAATGCCCCCCTTCCAGCAGACTCTGCCGGCAGTGACAGCTTCTCCAATGTTCTTTTGATCATCCTATTGATCGGTGTTCCCTTCTACATTGCTCGTCAGTTCCGAGGTGGCTTCTACACCACCATCTTCTTCGCCATCTTCACCACAATCCCTATTCTGATGGTCTTCTGGACCGTCGCATCTGGAGCTTCCCCCCGCAAGAATGAAAAGGCCAAATACCCCGGTCGTCCCGTCGAGCACTACTTGGAATTCCACAGCGAACATGACCGTGTCAAGTACCACGGCAAGAGCAAGATCCCCATGACAACTTTCTTCGAGAAGTACTTTGATGGGGATGTTGACTTCAAGGGCGATGCTCTGGATATTCTTGAGTACCGACACGACTGGGCGAGCTTTCGTTTCACTTGGCAATTGTACAAGCATTTCTTGACTGGCTTCCTTCCGGAAATGCTTATCCACTCCCGCTCTCAGGGTAAGAAACCTCTGGGTAATACTTGAAAATGAGAATCACAATTAATGATTGTACAGACGAGGAACAGGTTCGTGATCACTACGATCGCGGTGACGACTTCTACGCTTGGTTCTTGGGTCCTCGTATGATCTACACCTCCGGTGTTATCAGCGACATCAACAAGGAAGAGACTCTTGAGGAGCTCCAGGACAACAAGCTTTCTGTTGTCTGCGAGAAGATTGGTCTTAAGCCCGGTGACACCGTCCTCGACCTTGGCTGTGGCTGGGGGACCTTGGCCAAATTCGCTTCCGTTCACTATGATGCTCACGTTACTGGAATCACCCTTGGCCGCAACCAAACCAAATGGGGAAATAACGGTCTCCGCAAGGCTGGTATCGAAGAATCTCAAAGCAAGATCTTGTGCATGGACTATCGTGATGCTCCCACTGTTACTGGCGGCTACAAGAAGATCACTTGCTTAGAGATGGCCGAGCACGTCGGTGTCCGTCACTTTAGCTCTTTCCTTTCTCAGGTCTACGATATGCTTGATGACGATGGTGTCTTTTTCCTTCAGATCGCTGGTCTCCGCAAATCATGGCAGTATGAGGATCTTATCTGGGGTCTTTTCATGAACAAGTATATCTTCCCTGGTGCCGACGCTTCTACTCCTCTTGGTTTCGTTGTGGACTCTCTCGAAGGTGCTGGATTTGAAATTAAGAGCATCGACACCATTGGTGTCCACTACTCTGCTACATTGTGGCGCTGGTATCGCAATTGGATGGCCAATCGCGACAAGGTTGAGGCCAAGTACGGCAAGAGATGGTTCAGAGTAAGCATTTACACCATAATTTTAATTTGCGCAATCAGGCTGACCGGACAACAGATTTGGGAGTACTTCTTGGCTTCCTCTACCATCACCTCTCGCCAGGGTGGTGCTACTTGCTGGCAAATCACTCTTGTCAAAAACATCAACTCTACTCACCGTGTGGAGGGTATCCCCTCTCAATACGGCCTTGCAGGAGCTCGCCAGGCTGCCATTGACCGTGTCGGACACGGTAAGGTGCCCAGCGCCCACCTCCCTACCAAGGCGTAGACGTTACCGGCCTACATAGTCCCGTGCATACGCTCGGTGGCTTATTTACTAGACCTGCCGCTCGACGGTCTACTGTCTGTTTACTTACGAAAGAGTTTCATTACGTATTCGTTGACGAACTGCCTATTCAAAGTTTCGCGGTGCCTATCTTTAGACATCAAGTTGCGCACATGAAAAGAAGGGGGAATGAAGGACATGACCGCAAAATTATGATGTCGACTTTTTGTTTCTGCTCTATACATAGATACATTGTTTCTCTAACGAGGCTTTTGTGTTTTGTAATGACATCAAAAAATGATTTCGAATTCGTTCTTCGGAGAGGACATAGGAGAAAGTGATGATGCGGTGTGGTTTCCTTGTTTCGTTTCTTTACATGCCATCTTAGGCTTTCACAGAAATAATGATATAGATTCCATATTTTGTCATTTTTTAATATATTTGGCGAGTCTCATACTCGGGCAAGACTTGATTGATTTCAAATTTTCACTTTATTTTTGATGCTTAAATTAACGTTCAAGTCTTTATCATTCATTCAAATTGCCCAAAGACAAACGTCCAAGCTTATCACTCATAAACTCCGTTGGGCGAACCTAGTCAACCCGCTTGTATAACTTCGCCTTGTCCATACTAGACCCCACCTTTTCATGGCTACAGCACGAAGTAGCAGTGTCGCTATGCAGAATAGATTTATTGAACGACTGCACTGAAGGCGGCACATCCAGGGCAGGGTTCTTGGTAAAGAAGCCATCCGGTTTGAGCATGACGCTCACCTTTTCGACTGGCATGACGGGGAAATCCTCAATACGAGGGTTGTGCGTGAGGCCGAATGCTATACCATCGCGTTAGTATGAACCATAAAAATGCATCGTCTAAGAGGGACAAGGGACGTACTATGCCACAAAACAAGATCCTCATCCTCTACCGTGTCGTTGCGAGCAACCCACTTCTCAACACCCTCCGATTGGCGACTTTGATTCGTGAACTCGCCCGCAGCATACAACTCTTCTTCCTGGAACTTCGTAACCCAGATGGGTTTCGAGGCGAACTCTGCGCGACGGTAATTGAATGATTTGGGGCCCATAAGGAGCATTTGAGCGGGGGAGGTTTGCAGTTTGTATGCAACAGGTTTGTATGTGATCGGGTTTATGACGCTGTCGTTACGGATCTTGAAGACGCGGTGGCGTTCGACGGAGGTCTGGGCTGTGCCCGATTTCTTGAGGATGGTTTCCTGGGAAATGTAGCCGCAGCCAAAGGGGTTGTTGTCTTCGTCTTCAGGCATGGCGACGCTGTCTTCATAGATGACGGTGTTTTTGAAGCCGTCGATGGCCGGGTCGATACGGAATGAGAACATATGTTGATGGTTTGCAGCTACGACGCCAGGACCAACGTTTGTGCCCCAGGGGACTGTCTGGCCATTTTCGTTGTCGAGAGGAGATGTGGACAATATACCGGTGGCGCGGACCTCGAGCTCAATGCCTGCTGCTTGGTCGAAGATATAGGCAAATATGTATTCGTAGTTGGCTACGGTGCAGATCATTTGCACAACCAGTTGACGGTTGCGTACGACTGTGGCGGAGTTTGTGCGGTAGTTGGTGTGTTTGTGTTGAAGGCCGTTGTCTTGCTCGTGGAGACAGATCACGTTCTCCAAGAACACGGGTTCTCCTTCGCTGTCAGTTCGCCAGCCATTGAAGTATTTGATGTGGCCTAGACAGTCGCATCCAAGCGAAAGTTGGTTGGCCGTCACGCCGAAGCCAACGTCGCCGACGTCGAAGGCTTGCTTGCGATGGAATGGTTTGCGGGGGTCTATGCTGTTAGTCATGGATTATCATATCACAATGAGAGAACCGCATACCTCCATACGGCACTGTCATCTCGCAAAGCGACAACCTATAAAACAGGTTACGACCATCGTAGGTCACATTGTTAATCACCAGTCCGTCACGAGTATTGAAACCAACCCTAAACCGCCACTTTTGCCAGGTCACAAGGTTGCCGTCCACGTTGAAAGAAGGACCCTCGGGTTGCTGTACAATATACGGTTTCAAGTCCGTCCTTAGCGGCTCATCGAGCAGCTCATGCGCATATTGAATGGTTTTGACTGGCTTCCAGGGAGCAGTAGCCATGGTCGAGTGATCGATACCTGCCGGAAGATAATCCATTCGGACTAGTTTATGTGTAAGACCATCAAAGACAGGCGAGAATTTGACGGGTGTTGAGTAGTGGTTGTTCTGAGGGTGGTTGACCTCGACTATATACATATAACACTGGAACAGGCGACGACTTTCCTCGGGGTCATCTGTGCCGTAGATCCACGGGTCGTTGCATACCGTAACGCCCTGAGGTAAGCCCAACTTCTCGATTTCCTTTTGGACTTCGGGATGTTCAAGGCATAGCTGTTCGATGGCTATCATCTCATCCACATCGATAGGACCCTATCTCAAATTAGTTCCCTTGGAATATAGCGACTGTCACGAAAAATGCAAACCTGAACATGTTTTGGCATTTCCTTTGCATATATCACAGACTTGGTCTCGACGTTAATCAACGCCTTGTAAAAGGCGCCATTGTCAAGGCGATGGAAAAGGGTGTGTAGCACACGAGCTGGCTTGGGCGGCAAACTCTTGCCTAGCCTTTCGGCCTCGATATATGGGATGACATCTTTCTTGAGAGGCTCTTGCACATCTATACGCTTGTATCTCAATTTAATGCCTGGAAATGTACCCTCCAAGATCTGAACGGCCAATTTGATTTCCAAGGGGGTAAGAGGGTCGAAGGGATGCAGTTGGGCCGAGCCCGTCTGTGAAACTGCTTGTGTAACGACCGACATGATGGAAATGTCCCTTCAAACTCGTATATATATCGAGTTTATATAAGCTCTATGACCTAGGAAAATTGAATGAGAAAGGAAGTGACAAAGACATGGGTCGATGGCAAATGATAAGAGTATAAGTACTCGGTGCCTGAGGCTAGATAGCCAATTTGGTCGGATGGACTTACCGTTCTAGGAAGGAGTCGCGCCGCTTATCGTCGCTCATCAGTCTTTGATAACGCAGATGCTCGCTTTCTCTCAACCCTATCTGCTGTGAGAGATACGACGATATAGGGCTCCAACAACTTTACTTTCCCGCTATCAGGAGCTGCTTCTTTATTTTTCCGAGCTCTCGAGTTACGCACAGCCTTGCTGGATTTGAGGTGAGATAAAGACTGATTTTTCCTGATCGCGATCCGATATTCTCGGCGCATGTCCTTCCGTATGCGGTATAGCGCACTTTGTTCCCCTCTCGAATTTCGAGTTTCTGAGCATATCGCAGAAAGATTCCAGATTGTGGGTTTTCTTGAGCAACACTAGAAATGGATTGAGTCCTGATTTTCGTTACGTTATGGTTCTGGCGCATCTTTCTCCTTATGCAGTCATGAAGCGATAATCGCGTATACACCACATCCGAAAACTCATGCCAAGAGGGCTCATCCAAGCGAGTCTCCTTCCATCAATCAGGACTTAGGACATACCATACTCCTCACACACTGGCATCTCATGAATAACGCATGGCAAGTTCACCTACCCCATCAGGGATTTCATTGTCAGGCCTGTCGCCGTCCCTGAATGTGTCTCCCCTCCGAGTTAGAGGTACTAGCTGGAGCCGGTCCGGGTGTGTGACTTGTAAGAAGAGGAGGAAGAAGTGTGATGAACAGAAGCCAATGTGAGTATCAAATACATACGGTAATTGCGATAGAGGCTAAGACGAGAAGATGCGGGAATTGTGTCAAGTTAGGGCGTTATTGTGAGGGCTATTCGAATTTATGGATCACGCCTATAAGTACGACCACGACAACTTTTCGGCAGCAAAGAGTTTCGGAAACAAAACGCAGAAAAGTGTCAAAAGTTTGTCATGATGATAGAAATCGTTACTCCTCATCTGCGGAGCCAACTCCAACGACCAGCCAAAGTGAAATGATATGCTGGACAAGCCACCCGTCAACGCCAGAGTCAATATCTACCCCTGATGTATCAAGAACTTATGAAAACGAAGAGACGTACGAAGCGATGACTATTACCTCCAATCACGGAGAAAAACTCGAAAACAACATAATTCGGGCACTCACCTTTTTCAAACCCCTTGAAGCATTCTACATACAATACCACGTGGAGCGAGGATCTCGCCTAGTACTAAATCTTCAAATGGAACGAAATCCTCTGAATGACGTCCTAATCCCGCGAGCGTTATCATCACCACTCCTCCTAGATGCTCTCTGCACTTTATCAGCAGGCCACATGTCAAATTGGGAGTCATCAAACAAAGACGCATTGCGAAAAGCCGAAATGACATACTACGGTAAAACGCTGTCTGGTATCCGGAATGCGTTGACGGAGATGTCGCAGTTGGTCTTTATGAGTCCGGCGTATGCCACCTTGCTTGAAGACTTACTTGCTACAGTTGCATCGCTATGCAAGTATGAAGCTGTCAGGGGTTCGGTTAGGTCTTGGAGAGGACATTTGGAGGCCTTGCAGAGGCTTGTTATCTCTTGCGGGGGGCTGGTCAATCTTGATCGAGATATTGCCGATTGGCTTTCTGGCTTGTGAGTTGCAGAGACTTCCACAAATGTTACACGCATCTAATGAATCTGCAGGTTGACATATTGGCAATACATGGCCAATCTCATGGCTCCAACTCTTGCACCACGATTAATTTGTGAAGGTCTTTATGCCAGTCCCAAGATAGACATCTACCTGGGATGTAGCGAGCAAATAGTCAAAGTCTGTTCACGAATTGCAGATCTTCGCAGAGCGGATGATTTTGCATTTTTAGTCCGAGAAATAGTCGAGATGTGCGTTGTCTTTCTATGAAATCATGAAGCATATAGTATTGACAATTACAGAAACGAATACCTCACCAGCTGGTCTTGCAGGGATCAATCTTTTATCATTCCCAAAGGCATTACGAGCTCAACAATTGACCGTTTAGAAATGGTCGCAAATTGTTTCCGCTATGCAGCATTCATATTCCTACATTCTAACCTTGACAGAATGGCGTGGCCTACCACCACCACAAACACCGTGGCAATGCCTGACAAATGGGATAAACTACGCTCTAAACTATCACACTCAAAGTCTCAAGCGCTACAGAATATCGTGGACCTGCTGCGCTCTCACCCGCCAGACTGCCACACTGAGTTCTCAGCACTCACTTTCCCGCTTTTTGTTGCCGGGTGCGAATGTGAGGGGAAAGAAGAGCAATTATCCTTGATACTCGGCGCACTAAAGACGCTGGAGGTCAACTTTGGGATTCGAAATACGATACGAGCTCAGGAACTGATTGGGCTTTATTTGGGATGGAATTCTTTGAGGCAGAGAAGGCATTGGTTAGATCTCTTAGAGGACATGGATTGGGATTTACTTCTGGTTTGACTCTATTGTATAAACATGTCGCTAGAAGACTTTCGATAATATACATGAAACCCCACGAGCAATTACTTATAACTTAGCCTTTGGCTTCTCATCCTCCTTCTTAGCCTGCTCCTTTAGCACTCGCCGCAGTATCTTCCCACTGACACTCTTGGGAATAGCATCCACAAACCGCACACCGCCTCTTAGTCTTTTATGTTGAGCAACCTTGTCATGAATCCAAGCAACAATCTTCGCTGCCTCATCGGCATCACTGACGCCAGAGGCTTTACTAGCTGCACTTCGAACAACGTATGCCCTCGGAACCTCGCCACCGTGTTCCTCGCTATACACACCAATTACGGCAACGTCATCAATCAACTCGCTATCCAGAAGGATACCTTCAAGCTCGGCCGGCGCAACCTGGAAACCCTTGTACTTAATGAGCTCCTTGATGCGGTCTGTGATGAAGAATTTGCCATCCTTATCCTGATAGCCAACATCGCCAGTCATGAACCAGCCATCCGGTGTCAGACAGCCATCAGTCGCTTTCTTGTTTTTGTGATATCCCATAAATACATTGGGACCGCGCAGCCATAATTCACCTACTTGGCCGACGGGGACTTCTTGAGACGCCGAACCGTCCTCGGGTGTGGTCATATATTTGGCTTCCATGTTCGGGTGCAATTGGCCCACAGAACCAATGTCCTTGTCCCAGTCTTCCCAGATCTGGGTATGTGTCGTAGGACTTGTTTCGGTTAATCCGTAGCCCTGTTTGATGGGGACTTTGATTCGTGCGGATGCGGTCTGCACGAGTTCGCGGGTAAGCGGTGCTGCTCCCGAATTCAGCATTCTCAGAGAAGACAAATCGTATTTGTCGACGACGGGGTGTTTGCCGAGCAACAGAATGACTGGTGGGGCGACGAAGATGAATGTGATTCTGTAATTTTGTACGTGGGAGCAAAACTTTTCGATCTCGAATTTCGGCATGACATACACGGCATATCCGGCGTGTACGCTGACATGAAGGATGCACGTGAGGCCTGATTGGTTAGAAGCTGATCAAGAATCGATATCGAGGGAAAGAGATCAACTCACCATAGATGTGAAAGAATGGTAGTAGTCCGAGCATGCGATCTCCCTTCCCATCCGCATTGCCGTTCCAAGAGAGGTATCTCCCCTCGGTATTCTTGCACTGCAAAACATTGGCAACCACGTTCCTGTGCGACAGCATAACGCCCTTCGGCAAACCCGTCGTGCCAGATGAGTACGCCAGATACGCAACATCCTTCTTTGCATCAACGCGTTGCCGACGAAATCTCGTCGTACCGGATATATTCCGAATAGAGGTAAAATGCTTCACCATACCACTCGGATCCCGCTCATCGCCCATCAATATAATCCGATCTTCAGGCAAACCAATTTTTCTTGCAGCCTCGCGCGCAATGGGTAGTAAAGCGCGTTGCGTCGCAAGGCCCTTTGCTTCGGAATTACCTAGCTGAAAGGCTAATTCGTCAACGGTATATGTAGGGTTTGCCGGGGAAATGACACCGCCGGTCCAGGCGACGCCGTACATGAGGGTTGGAGTGTCGACGCAGTTGGGGGAGAAGATGACGAGCACATCACCCTTTTTCCAGTTCCATGTTGCCTTGAGACCGTGGGCAAATGTCACTGCGCTGTCGCGGAGTTGGCCAAATGTGTATGACCTTTTGGTATCGGCGTCGACAAAGATCTCTTTTCCAATCATTAGATTCTCTACTTGCTTCTGGGGCTGGGTCTGAACCTACCTTTGTCTTCTGGAAAGGGCCGATCTTTCCGTTCGAATAGGAACGACCAGATATCGGTATCTGGGATCTCGAAATCCGGATAGGGCGACTTGACAGGCATAGTGAATACAATGGGTGCTGAGTTCCTGACAGATATATACAGAGCTGTGTGTATACCAGAAAGAGAAGGGAACAAGAAGCTTAGTCAAAACGAATAACAGAGAAAATAAGGGCGCCAGGATAACTGTTAAATAGTACTCCGTAGTAGTTGGCAGGTCACTGGACCCCGATGGCTAGAGTACCTACTAAGCAGGGTTTAGCTGACAGCATAGAGAACCCACTTTGAAATCCGGGGTCAGTGCCGATACTTCTGATTGGTGGGTATGAGCCCATGATAAGAAAAATGCCGAGGCTTAACGGCTAACGTGCAATTAGGTGGCTCTGATTGGCTCGGTCACTTATTCTCGGTTACTGCTTTGAGCACAGTTCAGCCAATCACTCTATTTCATTCGCTGACTACACATGGCTATGGCAGGCATTTTTCACTATATGACAAGATCGAGTACTGTAGAGATACTAACCATAATTTTCCGAGAAAGAATGCATAAGCATTCCGTATAGCTGACTCGGCCTCATGGGAAAGACCATGTCTGAAATACGTAAATGTTAAGATTAAGGCGGAGACGGAGACGGAGATCGCTCAAGTAGAGGCCCCGTCGGATACGACGTCATGCTATATTATGTTACCCTAACCCTGTGTAACCCCGTCATCAAGCAATGTATTAGGGTTGACTGAAGTCACGTTCTTAGAGACTCATACTGGGCCGCATCGTGGTGGGGAAGACGCACGGGTATTTACCCCTCAACTTCTTTTGTGCTTCTTCAGTCGTGCTTCTCTGCTTGTGTGGCAGTGGTTTTGATTTCGATCTGGAGTTTGAGTGTGATTGCGGTTGCGGGCATTCTTGACTGTTGCATGCTCAACTCACACTTCAAAACTACGTCCAATTGACTTTGCACCTACCCAAGTAGGTAGAGCCAATGTTCTCAATATATACTTGATGCTGTGTACTTCAGACGTCGACGTGACCGACTATCAGTACCCTTACATATGGCCCGAATTTCTGCATTGCTCTTCATGTGGTATCTCTGATATACTTTCTCTATTATCTCTCATTCCTCTTCCATCGAAATTGTTCTACCTTCGCATGCACATGGTAGGCGACACTTTCGACGTTCCATTTGTGGCCTCAGGCCCCCCGGCCGCAACAGCGGGCACTAACCACAAGCGACCCAATCAATTTGGTTTTGCTTGCACTCCACCCTTTCCGTTCTCTCCCATATAAACCACCATTTTCGCATGACTTATGCCTTCGGGCATTTGGTCAATTTGAAACGATACAGAGAAGATTAGCATGGCCCCTGCACTAAGGATGACACGCTCAATCAAAGAGAAGCTACCAGTTTTTTTTGTCATTCTTGCAAGTAATCTCGAGGTAGAAGTGATTCTGGAGGATTTCAGTAATGCGTTCGATTCCGAGCGGGAACCATTCTTGAATATCTTTTTATTTTTTTTTTTTCGCTTGATCATTGATGCCTTGAGAGGCAGACAAGCTTGCGACAGCCACCACAGACATTATGCCCCCTTAATGTAGCCAGCAATATCACCTGTCGCTTCTATAGAGTAATTACTGGGTAAAGAGAATCCATTACTATTGCACATTATTGTATTGACCCTTGCACAAACCGAACGCCTTTCACCATCCAGAAATGACATCGCTTAGCTTTCCCCATTAGAAAAAAAAAAAACATAATGATTTAGGGTTCATAGACAAAAGAGCAAAAGCGTTGTTTTAGATATCCATATCGTCATCAAAGCCATCAAGTTCGACGAAAAGCAGACGAGTGCCGTTGCCGGTGATTTGCCAGACCTGTATTTCGTTAGTGCGAGGTAATCAACACAGGACGCTAGGATACCTACATCCAGTTCTTGGTATTCTTGAATTGTCTTCGTCAACTGATCCTCCGTAAAGCCCTTGGCAAGGACTCGCTGACGAACTCGGCGAATACTGAGCTCTCCTTCTTGGCCGTCCTCGGCAGCCGCAGCGCCACTCTCTCGCATACCACGGATAAGGTTATAGATCTTGCTGCTAGGCGTATGGTCTCCCTCTCCGCGCTGTTCGTTGTCCAAAGACGCTTTACTAACCTCGACGAGTCGAAGTGCTTCGTCAACGTCATCGGTGACCACGGTGTCGCTGAAACGCAAACGCGCCAAAGCCTGTGAGAGACGAACCACACCGAGGAGGGTACGAGGCGTGACGTGCGAGAATTGGCGTTTGTTTGCTTCGTCCTTCTTTTGTTGTCTACGCATACGCACGTAGGCACCGACCATATAGTCCGACACCTCCTTGGGGACTGTTGGACGGTAGCCACGAGCACGAGCCACGAATTGACGAACTTCGTTGGGGCTGAAGACAACCGCAGTGTCGCCAGTCTCTGGATGTTTATTATGCATATGGACGTATGTTACGTGATTTGCTAACTCCTCATCGGCATCTCTAGATGGAGTGTCCAGCATGAGAAACATGACGTCAAAACGTGAGAGAAGAGCGGCGGGGAGGTTAATGTTCTCAACAGGAGAAATTCGAGGGTTGTAGCGACCATACAGAGGGTTGGCTGCAGCCAGGATGGAAGTTCTGGCATTGAGGGTAGTGGTAATGCCAGCCTTGGAAATAGAAATGGTTTGTTGTTCCATGACTTCGTGAATGGCTGTACGGTCCGAGTCGTCCATCTTGTCGAACTCATCGATACAGCAGATACCGTTATCGGCGAGCACAAGAGCACCGCCTTCCAGCACCATTTCATCAGTGACTGGGTCTCGCATAACAGCAGCTGTGAGACCGACTCCACTGCTGCCACGACCAGTAGTGTAGATTCCACGAGGGGCGACTTTGCAAATGTATCGGAGCAACTGAGATTTGGCCACACCAGGATCACCCATAAGACAAATGTTGATGTCTCCACGGATGTGCATGCCATCGGCCATATCCTTATTCACACCGCCAATCAAAAGCAACAACAAGGCCTTCTTGACATCGAGGTGGCCGTAGATTTCAGGAGCAATAGACCTAGCAAGATATTCGTATAGTTGACCCGAGTTCTTGTATTGCTCCATTCTCTTAATCGTACGATTGTCCATAATCATGCTGTCGTAGGCTTTCTTGTGTTGAGTTATGTGTTGCGCCTCGAGATATGTGTCTGTCAACAGACCAGCGCGAATAGCCCTGAATCCAGTATAAGGCGTTGGAAGAAAGATTCCAGCAATATCAACGACGTCTCCGGGGTTGATTTGACGGGTAAGACTACCATTACAGTGTACAGTCAAGGTCCGCGGAATGTGTCCAACTGGAACCTGATCTGCCATTTCTTGGATCTTGACCTCCTGAAAAGGAATGAATTTTGAGGCACGAGTGGAAAGGAACAATTGTCCTTTGGTATTGTTTGCAATACAGTCGTCGGAGGGACACTCAGTCATAGGCAAGAATGACTTTGTTGTGATAGGCTGGAAGACTTCACTGCCGCATCGATCGCAAGTATATGCGTTAATCCTGACAGCTGGCTTGACATCGGAGACTCGAGTCACAATACCACGAACAGTAATCAGAGTACCAAGATGCTCGCCTCGTACGTGACGAACGGCCAGCGCCTTTGAGCCCTGTCCACTGCTCGACTCGGACATAGTCAAAGGCTTGAAGTTCAATGTGTATCGTCGCGTCAATTCAGGAGGAAACATGGCTTGCGGCGGGCTAGCATCCATCTCGGCCTCAGCGGCCATTCGCATTGTCTCGTTACGCTTGTCACGTTGGGACATGATGATATCAATAACGTCATCTTTGAAGCTGATCATCGTCAGTAATTCCGGTAATGTGGCCGAAATCATTCGCACTCACGATATTTCCTTAGTCTCTTTAGGCATGACAGCATCCACAGCATCCGAAAAAACGTCGACATAGCGCTTAGTGTTTGTTTGACAGGATTCAACCAGCTTGAGGTCGGCGTCTTCAGGAAGAGATTTTTCATACTACGCGGGGCACAGAGTTAGTCACAATTAATTCGGCGCGCATAAGATTGCAGGCAGACATACTGTTGCTAGATCGTCCAGCTCAATCAAGATACTGTTGCTATCCCTGTTTGCGACATCTTGTAGCATCCGCATATATTTCATTTTGGGATCACGACGTGCACCTCCTTCGGTCTCTACATCGTCCATGAAGTCGTACTCGTCATCGGTACGGTCGCCATCGATGCGCAATCCTTGAATAGCTTCTGTCGCAGCGGCTTCTGATGCTGATTCAAAGCTCTTGAAGCTTTTCAAGAAGTCCTTGAAAGCCTCCTGTTGGGCGGCATAGTCTACTGGGGCAGGATATTGGAGGAGAGCCATGTTGGCGCTATAAAGACGAGAAAGTAGATGCTCGTCTGTATGCGACCGGAGGAGCTGTGTCAGCAAAAAGGTGAGTCGACTTATATGGCCTGCATACAAGGTTCAGGATGTGTTGTTGAAGAAATTGGAGGTTGGTGGATGCCAGACTCGGGCATCGGCGCTAATCCCAAACTCGCCAAAGCGAAAGATCAAATCGACGCGTCGCGCGACACGTGGAACGCGCCTACATTCCTTAATTGATGACTAGTCTTATTTGGAGATAGTTTTAGGTCACGTGATTCGGCGCGGATTAACCCTCGGTTCGGCGGTCGGCGTGCCTTCCCCAGGGCGGCTTCTGTTGTGGGCCGTGGAGAAGCTCAAGCCGAACGTTCAGCGCATACTTGACTTCGTTGCCGGCGAACAAGTATGCGGACTACGAACACCACTACTATCCTTTGCCTTTTCGCTCTCTGACCCGTTTACAGGGAGCCTTTATTCCGATATTCCATGCGGGAACGCATCGATTCTTGGCGCCATGGCTCCCAGCAGAAAGACTGCCACGACTGCCGAAGTCGCTTTGGTACCCCTCAAGTCGTGTCTCGTAAACTTGCCAACCCCGGTCGTTTCACTGTTGGTGAATGCTAATGCAGTAAGACGGATACCTCCAGAAGGATACGGAGCTTAGGCATACTAATAGGACTGTTTAGGCTGCTCAAAATGTTATTGTGGAACTCCAGTATCGACCGTCGAATTCGCAGTCTACCGCTCAAAAGTCGTCGTACCTGGGATGGACAGGCATGCCCAGTAAGCGGAAGCTGGCGCCGGTGATTAGCAGGGATGGATTCAATTCAAACACATCTGTCAGAGAACAAGAAGTTTCATCTATTGAGATCGATACCACCTTCGCGAGGGTGCTGGGCCTAACCGAGGGTCAGAAGGTGAGTGACTTGCAATGAAGAACCGGAAAGAACTAGGCACTGATTATGCAGGTCGGATTATTTCTACACCTCGATAATCCGATTGCGCAAACTGTCAACATCGAACCGTTGACACCAGCTGATTGGGAGAGTATGTATGACTGTTGCACCCTATTGAAACGAGTTCTCACAGTGTTTTAGTCATCGAACTGCACGCTTCATTCCTAGAATTGAACCTCCTGCACCAGATCCGAGCTCTGCCTAACCCCGGCTATACCAGTCCAGGATCGAATCCAACGAGCCATTTACACCCACTTACATTACACCTTTCACCGACCTCCACCGCGAATATAGTTGTCACCTCGTTGACTCCTACTCCTCCTGCGACTTCGCCTTTTGCTAAGATTGCGCCCGATGCGGAAGTCATAGTGGCGCCAAAAGTTCGGCCGAAATCTGGTAGAGCCAACAGAGGGGAAAATCGAAGCACAACAAGTACTAGCCGCAAAAGTGTTGGGGGAAGAAGTAGTAGCAGCACAGTGCGGCCGAAAAGCCGGGGCTCTGAATCTGACGAACATGCGGTCTATCTGCGAGGCGTGGATAGACAACATGTTAGAGACTGGTTTGACGAAGACAACCCCGGTTACACTAACGATGGTCTGAAAGTATGGGTTGATCGCAGTGTACTTTCGAGTCATGAGCTCCGTGGGAGTCAGTGGGTAGCGATTTCTATTATCCATCCCGCAGGACTGCAACCTCCCGTCGACCCGCAGCAACAGCTACAGCAAAAAGAACAAGAATCAGGTGAGGCCGGGAAGGTATCGACTAAACTCGTGGCTAGAATTCAACCATGGGACGATGCCCCTGATTCCAAGCATGTTGCTATCTCCTCATGTCTTTGCGAAGCTCTGAATTGTTCAGGTATCATGGGAGGCATTGTTCGTGTGGAAGCCGCACCAGCTCAGCTAAGTTCTTCGTCCCTCAAAGCGATCAAAATACACCCTTTTGTGGCGGACATTTCGAAAAAGCGAGATGGACTTAAATTTGGGGGAGAAACAGCTGCATCTCGCTCCGCACTGGCCGAGCGAATCAAGTTTATTTACGGTAGCACGGGTTCAGAGTCTGGTCTCATGTCAGGACCCCTTACGGACGGGATGCTACTCCCAGCAATTGATAATCAATTTTCCTCGAGCGCCTTTGACGGCGGTATCTTGCGCTTCGACCCACCTTTAAAAGGTATAGAAGGAGTATCCTTGTCCGGCTGGATACTAGGGTCAGAGAGCAAATTTATCGTTGATGTACAGTCCGATATATCAAAACCGATAGATCCTACATTATCGAACGTAGCTACAGACGAGCGTATACCTTTTACGCCACCGAACATGGTTGGGATTGACTCGATCATCAACCAAAGCCTTACAAATTTGTCGAGAGGGTCGTCCATTCTGTTGACTGGAGGTTTAGGTTCTGGCAAGACCTCGCTATGCCACTTGTTGGCAGCTCGTCTACGGGAGGAACAACTCTGCAATGTATCTTACTTCCCTTGCCGCAAGCTGATCACAGATGAAACCCGCGTGTCTACCATCAAGGAGACCCTGAATCGGCAATTTATGTCTGCGTCCTGGTGCGCTCGCCTTGGTGGTACGGCCCTTGTGATTCTCGATGATTTGGACAAACTCTGCCCTGTAGAGACGGAACTTCAAGTCGGAGGAGACAATGGAAGAAGTCGCCAAGTCAGCGAGATCGTATGCTCGATTGTCCGCCAGTATTGTACGACGACATCCTCTGTGGCATTCTTGGCCACAGCACAGTCAAAAGAATCTTTAAACAACATTATCGTTGGGGGCCATGTTGTGCGAGAGATTTTGACCTTGAAGGCACCAGGAAAGGAAGGCCGACGGAAAATTTTGGACAAGCTTTTGAGTCAAGATAAGGAAGATCACGTACTCAAAGGTCATCAACGGAATGAAAGTGGATCAACTGAAGATTCTTGGCTTGACCCTTCGAATCCTGGAAGCCGACCAGGTTCCTCTGGCGCAGACGGCTTTGTGCTAGCACGAGACTTGGATTTACTGGATCTGGCGGGCAAGACGGACGGCTATATGCCTGGTGATCTTGTGCTGTTGGTATCTCGAGCGAGAAACGAAGCTTTGATACGATCGGTGCAGGATACTAGTGCAGATTCCACAAAAATCACATTGATGATGGGCGATTTTGAGCGAGCCCTGAAAGGATTTATACCGGCATCTCTTCGCAACGTCACATTAACATCTTCTTCAACAACATTTTCCTCGATAGGTGGTCTTCATGCCACACGTCAAACTCTCTTGGAAACTTTAGAGTATCCTACGAAATATGCCCCTATTTTCGCTCAATGCCCTCTCCGCTTACGATCGGGTCTGTTATTGTACGGCTTTCCCGGTTGTGGTAAGACATTACTTGCTAGTGCAGTGGCTGGCGAATGTGGCCTGAACTTCATCAGTGTGAAGGGTCCAGAAATCTTGAACAAGTATATTGGAGCAAGTGAGAAAAGTGTCCGTGATCTTTTTGAACGGGCCGAGGCTGCGCGACCTTGTATCTTATTTTTCGATGAGTTTGACAGTATCGCACCAAAGCGTGGACATGACTCAACCGGTGTCACGGATCGAGTGGTCAATCAGCTGTTGACGCAAATGGATGGTGCTGAGGGTCTTTCTGGTGTGTACGTGCTAGCAGCAACGTCACGACCGGACTTGATCGATCCGGCTTTGCTTCGTCCTGGACGTCTTGACAAGAGTCTTTTGTGCGATATGCCATCGCATGGTGATCGCATTGATATTATTCAAGCCGTGAGCAAGAAACTCACTCTCAGCGCGGACGTTCAATCCCGCGTCGGAGACATTGCTTCGCGGACAGAGGGATATTCCGGGGCTGATATCCAAGCTGTTGTCTACAATGCTCATCTTGAGGCTATTCACGATCTTCTGGGAGATCGCTCAACCTCGGCGTCAGGTTCCACAGCCAAGAAGACAAATGGCACGCATGCCAATGGATCAGACGCATCAAACAAGTCATTTGTCCAATTTCTCTACTCTGAGCAAGAAACGAACGCTGGCGTCAATGGCAAATTTGACCCACCAGCGGTCATCGCTGCGAGGTTGGCGGCCTTGAAACAGGCACGACGCCGGCAACGACAAGTCGAACATGGAACACACGACACCGTCGACAGCCACGAACAGCAACGAGTCAATGGGGCAGCGACGGATAATGCCAGCGACGAAGTCATCATTCAATGGCAGCATGTTGAGCGATCATTATCGACGACTCGCTGTTCTCTTAGTGATCGAGAAAGGCAACGCTTAGAGAGTATCTATCGCGAGTTTGTGGTTGGACGAAATGGAGAGATGCCGAATGGCGAAGGTGCGAGAGAAGTTGGTGGGAGGACAAGCTTGATGTGATGATCATAGATCCTGTATATATGGACATACTCGTGTACCTCTATATGATTTGTACATCTTGTTGTATATAGCGATATCAGATGCGTATATTGGATATTTTACTGTCCTATTGTAAGAGTTTGTAGATACGTAGTCGTCTCGGGACATGGATTTTACCTAGCCCTAATCAGAAGGCTATTTGAAGCAGATTAATCAATAAGTTCCGTAGCAGGGCTTCGAGTCTTTAGCCTTACAGCCATCAGCAGGATATGTGATAAAGGCGTGCTTCATTTGAGTATTAATTCAAAGATACAGAATTGATTAGACTATAATGGAACAAGAAGAAGGATTTGACTCGCTTTCTTATATAAAATGAATGGTCGCAGGCATTGGTTGAAATGGTCGATTGGATCAAAGACCTGAAAATAGACGAACTACTGGATTTGAATACAATTTGCGTTATAGAGGCACTGTTAAGTATGAGACTGTGTGAGAATAAACCAATTTGTATATATCGCTGTACGTAGCTTTGTCAAATAGATTACAGATATATATTTTACTTGTATCGATAGAGCATATGCCTTACTTGAATGTAAATGGCTAGATTGATATGGATTTAGCCCTAATTATATGCAGCACAGCCTCCGCGAAAAGTTAGGCAGACTCAGCTGTGCCACCACCTAACAATCATGGCTTCCTTTAAGAGCGGTGCAATATTCTCTTTCGACCATTAAGCAGTCATTATGTCGCCAGAACCTCGATATCCTGGATGAAGTTTGTCCTAATAACTAATGGCGTGCGTGGATGTCGGGAACTCAAACCCTGATATTGCTGGTTTAGGAGTAAGCACACAAACACTCCTCTGAACTCTCCAGTGGGACACCTCGAGAAGCTAACATTAGATACACTCAATCCTAGATCATTCTATCATTTGTGATTTAAGCCGGACTCTCCTTTGTGTTGTCTATATGGCTTGCCATCGTCGAGAGCAGCCTGATGGCTGGTCTCTCTCTCTCTACTTTCCATACCTGAAATCCAAAGATACCGTGCCTAGTGCTCAGTTAGGCCAGGAACGGAGAGATGTGCTATCTATACCGCGTCAATTACAGAAGCTATATATTGAAAGAATGTCGGAGACCATTAGCGACGTGCAAACACTAAATGGCGAGAATATCTTCATTCTTGCAGCAGCTCAGTACTAATTTGACTAGGCATATCACTGCTCATTGGAACAATGGCCCAACATCGCCAATTGAAACTCTATCATTTCCATATCATCTATGACATAGTGAACCTAACTGGGTAGGTCCTTCGAGCTTGGAACCCGCTGCGAGTTCAATTGGCTGATAGCTTTTCCCCCCCGTCTAGCATTTCAGTATGTGCTGCCCTGATCGATGTTATTGGCAATCAGAACGCGCAAAATAGCGACCGTCTCGTGATGGTTGCTTTCTTTCTCTGTCTATATCTCGCCTTTGTCATTATGTTCGGACTCGAATTACAGGCGTGGGACGAAAGCATACCCGGACGATGCTACTATGCAACCAGTATTGCAGTACGGAACTCATTGCACCCCCTTGGCGACGACATTTATCTCACAATCACAAGTCTTTATTTCTTCGTCAGCGTGTCAGGATGTTTTACAGTCGCAATTAAAACGAATACCAGATTGCAACGATTTCTGGAAGTAGAGCATCTCATTTCCAACCTGAGTCGCAGCCCAAAAGGTAGTCTCAGGACACAACCAATTTCCGAATTTGTCTCGGGACTTATTTCGGATCTTGCCAACTTGTTGCAAGTAGAGGGACTCAATTTGAGGGAAATGAGCCAGTCCATAGCAGAACGTTATCGCAGATTGGTTGCACTAGCATCGCTGGATGAGGAGACTAAGCATGGGATCTTAATGCTGACAAAATACCCGATACACGTCTATATGATATTTGCATTACGAGCGGGCAATGAGCACCGTCTGAATGGCGATTCCGAGAACTACTGGGGATTTGGTCAGGTTGTTGCTCTGGTGTCGTTAGCATCTTCGGTTCTTCAGGGAATCAGAGCTATACTAGGTAAGTATTGGTGCTTATCTTTCTGTGTGCGGTTTTCTTGCTAAATAAAGTTTTGATAGATTATCGCAGAACAAAGAAAAAGAGATTTCGGAGTATCCTGCCCGTTAGGAGAGCTAGTATCTAGATTTAGAGGTCATATTCAACGACATTTGTCTCGGACTATTATACAGGCTTCTGCAAAGGTCATGTATATATTATAACACTTAGACTATGCAAATCCATATACTTGCTGCTCAAACTCAGGCGTAAGCCATGATAGGCGGCTCAACAGCAGTCCAACTCTCATATGCCAACAGATCTACCAATGCAAGTAGGAGAAGGCCTTCAGTTCCAAGTAGATCGTCCAACAATAACCCATCTGCCAAATACGTTGAGCATACAGTATCCAGATCCAAGCGCGAAATATCGCCGGGACCATCATGCGTCAGAGCATCAATTGCCAATGCCCATGACAACGGGTTATACAGCATCCCTTCATGAGTGTATACACCACCCGCGACTTTTCCAGCACATACTTCCTGCGTCCACGCATTCGTAACGCCCACATCACGCGCATCAAGCATATATGCTGACGCCGAAGTTCCACTCTGCGGCTCAACAATCTCATCAAAACTTGAATATAGTACCGTGGTAGGCACGTACGCTGAGTCCCCATCCTCGGCACGCAGCGCAGCCACAAAGTTAGATGTATACTCCTGCTGCACAACGGACGACGTACACGTCAACAACGGAAAACCCGGACATATGAAATACGCCAGATCCGTGCCATGAAAATCGGGGCTGACGGGGATGAAATCCTGGACAGTGTCGCGGGTTGACGGCCAGTATTTCAGTGCCCATTGAGTATCGAGGCCGCCTTGGGACCAAGATATGACACCGATTTTTGAGGAGGATGATATACCAGAAATGTAGTTAATCGCGTACGCGACGAATTCAGCGTTAATTTGTGCATCTCCCAGGGAATCACCGGGGATGTTGACCCAGACGGGGTCGACGTTCGCATGATCGCCCAATTTGCTGAAGCTGAAATAGTACGTAACTCCAGCAGGTATAAAAGTTCCAGGCACCAGAAGCACAGGAGTTTTGCCATTTGCGCCGTAAGAGAATGAATCTGGGATGTAGATTGCGGATCGCAGGGTGTCTTCGTCAATGGAGTAAGGCGCGTCATCAGCTGATTTGGAAGGGTAAATTGACGTTTCGGGATCGATAGGGTTGTCGTTCGACTCTGAATTGAGTGCGGAGTCAGTGAAGCCGTTGATCAAGTTGAGTATTTCGCCCGTGAGTAGACCTGTGGACAGCAGCAGGTCTACAGAGATGGTCAGGTCTTCAGGACGGGTGCTGAAAATGGCTGAGATGGTGTCTGCAGCTGAATCGATCGAGCTTGAGTTTGCGGACGCGCTATTGGATACAGATAGTAGATTCTCGACTTTGGAATTTATTGATGCTGCTTGTTGGGATAGGTACAGGTTTGATGAGCTCAGGTCGTTGGATGCAGATGACAACAGCCCTGGAATGCCGGAACGAGCAACATGATGATGCGGAGAATGATTTTCTTCGATAAAATCCGGCTCGATAGTCGATATAGGTTTGGCCAATGTGCATGCGACAAGGCTCGTTGCAGCAGAAGCTATCAGGCGCATCTTGACCGTAGTCTATTCCAGTATTTGAGTAAGGTGACGCCAGATGGCGGCGCATGGGTTATAAGTCTGACAACTCATTCTTGCTCGAAGTGAGGTAATGCTCTGGATAAAGACCAAAAACAAGACTATATCGATCATCGTTTTTGTTGCAATTTCTGGTCTAGTCTCACCACTTTTCTGGCTTGGGATGAAGCTAAAAAGCGGAGAGTTGGCCACGCCGAGGCTTCGAGATGATCGTCGACTTGGGTAATGGTTCCAGATCCTGCAATCGCTAGTCCTTTGGTGGAGATTCGAAGAAGCGATGAACTACTTCACGCCAAGTTATGGCGAGTCAGTACCCAGATGATAAGTTTGGATGAACAATAATACCTAGGTAACCTTGAGGACTTGTGGAGAACATTGAAGTGATCCACTTCCAGGTTTGTATATCAGGCTAAGTCCACATATAATGATGTATGTATCTTATTTTCTCTTGAAAGAATAAGAAGGAATTAGAAAGTTATGCTTTGATACCCAGTCTCGGTTTTTTACCTCGTCGGCATAATACTGATTCGTACTCGTGTACCCTGTATTGCTTACATCATCCATATATGTTAACTATTATCTAGGTGTTTATAGACATGAAAAATTGCATCTCAAACCAATTCAGAGATCCAAACGTTAAAAGAAAGGCAATCGATCAGCACAATTTACTGACATCGACTGAAGCCTGCATTACGAACGCATACGGCTTATCAAAGCAAGCGTCCCAGTCCGTTTTTCCCGAAGCCCAGAATCTCTCCAGTACATCTTTGCCAGTCAGCGGAATATATGTACCCACGCTGCGACTCATCTCTTCCAGATGTTTCAGCACAAAAATACGCATCTCATTATTGCTGTGTACAGCCTCCACGCCGAGCACGACCAGCGGCCAGAGGAAGAAAGTCTTGAGCCTCGGAGATAGCATTGCTTCGCTGAGAAGGATCCGCAGGAGACTGGCGCTTATATTGCAGGCTTTCCTGAGTGAGGCGGTGCGACCTAAAACCGAGAGGCTCTGTAGTGATAATATGCAGTACAAAGCCACGGCAGATTGATATATCTTTCCTATCAGGACCCAGTCGTCGTGTGCGAATGGTTTGGATTCGGCCCATATTTCGGGTGAGAATGCTTGGATACGTGTTAGGATGCTCAAGGCTTCCGTGGTGAAGTCTTCGGCGACGTCTGGTGTATTTTGCTTCGATACTCGCAGGCGAATGAAATTGATTTTTATTATTTCCTGGAATAGTGTTGCGGGATATACGTGGGTAGTAAACGAGCCGTCCTGGTAGGTCGATACGACAGAGTTGAGCTCATCTAGCAGCGAAGGAGCGATGATTAGGTCTGATGCAGGCGTAGATGTGTCTCCGATGACCCCGAGGCTGTTATAGTTAGTCATGAACTAGTCAAAAGATTGAGATTACGTACTATGCAAAACAAAGAAGCAGAGGCTGTGTACCGGCCGACCCGACGAATGCACGAATGCCGCCCCGAAGCAGGATGATCTCCTGGACTCCCTGGAGATGGCATCGCCAGAACGGGGACACGCCATACTGGGTCTGTGGAGACATACAAATAAGTATCACTCCTGTAGCTAAGATAAAGGAAGGGAACTCACATCAACAAGCATAAGCATCAGTATCCCAGCAATCACAAGATTACTCGCACGCTTATGCCCCTTACTAATCTCATCGCTCAAGGAACGAATGACAAGCCCCCGAAAGCGGAAAAAAGTCTTGGCCAGCGAGTTATTCTGAACGTCAAATGGCGCCGCGTCATCCCTAATCTGATTCATTAAGTGACTAGTGGTTACGCACACAATGCTGAGTCGTATGTAGTCGGGGTACGCAAGACACATTTGGAAAATAGCGGGGGAGATCTGATAGACGGTCGTCCTTGGGCCAAGTTCGGTCGTCGGTAGTAGACTGGGGTATATGCAGGCATTATCTGGTGTATCGTGTCAGTCAGAGGCCCTGCCAAGCTATCTAATGTATCGCTGACGTACAGTATTGGCAGGCTTGAAACAAAATATAGACTTCGGTCTTGAACTCAAATGAAGGAATAAAAAGGTCTTCATTGCTGGCCGATAGCTCTTTGTAACAAGCACTCGTCTCTTTCTGGTTCCCATGGTTCTTCGCAGCCCTCACGGCAGACTTTGACGAAGACTTTCTCGTTCGGGATTTTACCTTGCCCGGTGCAAGCCACTTAAATCTGTTTGGCTCTTTTTCGCCGTATCCGGGACAGTCAGTTCCCGAAGTGACACACCGTTTACATGCAGGGAGTGTAAAGTCGCAGACTAGACGTCGCCGGAGACATTCCCAGCAGTGGCGCTTGCGTCCGTCTTCCATCATTTTCAGTGAACTTTCAGATCTGCTTTTTCAAAAGTGTTGGACATCTGAAGAGAGATAATGTTCCTGCCAAGATACTCTACTAAATGGCTCTCGAAGCCATAGTGAACTCAGAGCCGGACACCTAAAATGGGATTGACATCATGGGGCCGTACCTACTGCAACCGACTGATTTTCCGGGACGTTGGTACGCAGATCGGTGCGCAAATTCTTCAATTGGTTGGATGATCTTCAACCTCAAAATCGTTCAAAAAGAATAGAAAAGGAACTGTTGGGAGGCGTCCACTGATGTTCGCCATGGATACCGCATTGGGACAATACGCGTGCCAAGACCAAATATCAGATAAGTCCCATGTGACCCACTTAGCGCCAGCCGACGGTTGCTGATTGGCCAACAACGCAGCTGAAGTATACCCTCACCGTTTGTAGTATATATCGCGAATAAAGTATGCAATATGTACCTTGCAATAGCCTATCATTTTATCTATAGACAGAGCTCCCATCAGCTGTACCAGCTCCTCTGTCAAAAGGGCAAGCAGTGCGAGAGCTGGGAGGCTGAACTTGAGATATCTGAATATATAAAGGAGAGAGATTTTTGGATTGAGATACATTGTTTCTTCTCATCAATCTTCCATCAGAACAATTTGCGATAAGAAAGCCTTCTACGATCACCATATCTGTGAGTCCTTGCTCTAACACAAAATTATTGGGTCCAGACTGATTTCCCTACCACAGCTCGACCAACCATACCTATACCCCTAGAGCATTACCAAAACATTTGCCAACGTACAAAATGTGTCTCACTCTCGGATACCTTGCCAGCAAGAAAATCAAGGGTGGCTCAAAGGATCAACCACCACGTGTCGTCCATCAGGGAGGCCAATAATGCTTCGATGCATTCCTATCCGACCATGACTCGAGCCCTCCGGAACGATGCTCGATACTACCGAGGTGGTGATGAAGCATCAGGTTTTGAAGTGTGTTACTGGGTATTGCCGTCACTGTTATATGGCGACGCTGAAGGGATCTTCATGTTGAGTGATGGATGGATATGTGTCAGATGTCAGGCTTGACTACATGTGAGAGATAGGCAATCGGTGCTAGCATGTTACCTTATTCATTTCGAGTTCTTCATGATACTCATCACAGCAACTCTGTATTTTAAGGCAATATTATTCAACAATTCCATTCCGAAAGTGTGCGCTTGATAGCAAAAATAGGGGCAGAATCAAATGATACAATGCTCGTAACCCCCGTGAAGCTATTTCGGACAATTAGGGCTAAGTGGATACTATTACCCCCACTATTTTAAGCTTTTCGGACTAATGAGCGCAACTCTTGGCAAAATTTCTTTCCTATTCGAGTAAAGATGCTACCATCAGTTTGTTGGTGCTACTGTTGCGTAGGTTTGAGGTTCTCTTTGATTTCGATGTACAGATAAGATACATTGTCTTCGATGAATTTTGATCTGCGTTCAGCCACGTTGCTGACCCCGAGCATATCTGTTACGTGCGGACACTGCGGCGAGGCTGAAAATGAGGAATGGGCAATATATAAGACTTGTCGTCGTCTACGGAAGTGTTATCTGAATCTCGGGATGCAGTATATAATTGTTGCTTCAATTGAAAACAAAATTACAAGATGGTCCTCCTAGCAAAAATTCTGAGCCCCGTTCTAGGCGTAACCTCAGAAGCCATACATGCCGCTCGCGAACGCTCCTCATCTCGGGAACAAACTCTTTCCATATCCCCAGATTCTCCCAGTACAGATCATGGCCCCCCGGATACTGGCAGTGAAATAAACAGTTCCGATGGAACCACCAGCCACCTCGACGAAGAACACGAGAACAAAACAGCCGAGATCGAACGGAGTCCCGGATTCGACTACATTGATCAAGACGAGGCTGCTTGGGAGCTCGGTGAGATTGCCGATAGTGTGCGAGATTCTGCCCACCTGAATACTACGACGGAAGCAAAGGAAAAAGAAACAGCGTCAGCCGACGAGACGGAAGCAATAAAACTCAATAAAAGAGAAGCTCTGGTCCGTAATCTCGTCGCATTGGCAGGGCCGCCGCCCCCTCAGCCTCTACACAAGCTTCCTTGTCCTGTCATCATTCCTCAGAGGCGACCGAGGAAGCGAGAGCGCGGGTTTGTGCGTGCCTATGCTCCTATTCTAGCGGGAAGCGGTGTTAGCCAGGATGTTTTCCTGGAGTTTCTAGAAGATTTCGATCGTGTCAATGAGGTATTTACCCCCTCTATCCCAGGCCAAAACCCGCGAATAAAGTAAGGTCTCATGTTGTATAGGCATCTGCATGGATTGAAGTAATCTACCTCGCTGGCGGCGTCCTAGGCTTCGTCCCCAACCTCGCAGCTCAAATCACCAGCGCGGTAGTCCAAGTTGTCGCCGGCACGGCGCGAGAACTCCAGATCCGTCAGCGGAAAAACTCGTTTCTCGATCGAGTCAATCAGGAAATCTTCATGCCGCGAGGACTCTATGCAATGGTCATGGCGTTCAAAGATACGGTGCCTGCGCAACAGCAGCAGCATGGGTCACTAGGCTCACTGTTTTCAACGGAACGGCTGGATATTAACCAGACAGTAGAAAAGTTCAGTAATCCAGACCCGAATACGACGATACTCAAAAAGGGCTTGAATGATATTAGGCTCGTCAGCGGTAAGACGCGCGGCGAGATTGAGTTGCCTGAAGCTGCGCCTTTGGTGTATCCTGACCTGGACCGGGCTGCCTTAGCAGCAGAAGGCGAGGGGCTAACAGTGATACGTGATAAGTTGAAGAATGCCGGGAGATGGTACAACGATTATAGTGATCGAAGAGCGCATGCATTCTTTGTGAGACTCTAGATTATTTATAGTTCCTATGAAGGACAAGACTAGATGCTAACGAGTCGAAGGAGGCCAAACACGAAGGATCATCGCTCGTCGTACCCTCCGACCAACGCAAACCGCTCAAATCGCGCTTCAACAATCCCAATCATCCCGCCAACAGCGGCTCATTGATTTCAATCATGACCGGAGGCCACATACCCGTGCCCGGTATTGATAAGATGATGGCCGCGACGCAGCAGCAGGTTGAGACTGGAATCAAGCGTCTGGTAAAGGGAAAGTCCTCCGTCGAAAAAGACACGAAAACAGATGGGCAGGCACCAGAGCTTATTACCAGACGGGTAATCAAGAAAGTGTTGCAGGAGGATGTGTTGTATTTGTTGGTTGTTAATCTGCCTAATCAGGACGAAGTGGAAAAGTCGGTTGCCAAACTGAAGTGTATTATGGAGGAGGCTGAGGCTGTATCTACTCGATAGATTTATACAGAAATCATTCTGCGACTCCGGCAGATCTAATAATGCTTCCAGATCCCCTTGGACCCGATCTCACCTACATGACCATCTGGGTCCTCGAAATAAACGCTTTTCCCTCCGAGTTCCCACTCCATTCTGCCCAGGATACGCACACCGTTTTTCTCAAAGTAGGTATTCCATTCATCTACTTCCTGGGGGGATTTGACTGCGAAACAGAAATGTTGTTTCAAACTGTTTCCATTCCGAAGCAGAGACTCGTTCGGGCCATGACCTGGGATAATGCCGTAGGATTTCTCAGTGTTTATCGTTATATCTTGATGTGTTGAGCCTAGTTTGAAGAGGAGTAGAGTCGTAGAGCCGAGGTTGAACGCGGTGACTCTTGGCTGGACATTCCAACACTGTCAGTGTGATGTTTGATATTGTATTGGTCAGCAGGAGGATGTTCGTACAGTATTCAGGAAAGGTTCCATGTTTAGAGCCGACTTGTAGAAAGTGGTTGATTCTTCTATATCGCGTACATAAAGACATGTTTCTAGGATGTGGGAAATAGCTGGTGGTGAAGCGGACGTAGACATCTTGACGAATGGTGCTATTCGTTGGGTTGGGCGGAATGTTGTGCAGTGGCGCGCGAAACTTCTACTCGATCGTAAAAACATCATCCCAGTAGAATTCCAACTGGCGATATAGATAGTGTACGACATGCGATATGTGTCGTGACTCAATGACCAATAGTCAATGTCTCGAACGACAGAAATAGAAGCATCAGGGCCAGGAGATAGCCTCATGTGGGGATGACGTAAGGAAGGACCAGCATCAGACCATTTGTGCATGAACCCGAACTTCGACAGCCCAATATCAGAACATGACTCAGTAGAAAATCTATACGTGAATGAACATAATTACAGCGCAACCTGGCTCTTCACCTAGAATAAATTCGACCCAGCCCATGGCCAGCACCACTGCGAGTACTACGACGTAGACGTCTTGGACAAAGTCCTCGGATTATGCGCAACTCGATCGCCGTGTTGATCTATGAAGATAATCTGAATATAACATTCATTAGTCTCGTGTATCGGCAGAATAGAAGGAATATCATGTATGTACCTTGGGCGGATTGGCAACAGCCTCCTGCCGAGCGTCGCGTTCATCCATGACGATTTTCTGGACCTATTTTGCTGTGAAGTGAGCCATATGCTCCCGTAAATGGATATATGATCATGAAACAACAACTTCCAAATTATAGGAGAAGAAAAGGCAGTGAACATACCTCTCCCTCTCGAACGCCGCCACGATATCGCGTCCAGACATGGTCACCTTCGTTGATGTCTTCGTCTTTTCGATCTTTGACTCGTTCGACGGACATTGTGTCTTTGATAGACAGGCTTGCTGGTAGTCGACAGCTAAGTAAGTAATCTAGCGAAAGTATGGATAGTATCTTGACAGATGTCTATTCGTTCACACCAGCCATGCATGTGCTCTTATATGAGGCGATGTTAATTGACATCATGGTGATGCATCATAATCGGTCAAAAATAACCGTATTCTAGGTCCGTGGTCTTATGTTCCGACTCATAATTGTATATGGCTGCGATGAACATCATGATTCTACATATAACAGCGGCGGGTTAAGTGATGTTGTTGTCGATGCCTCGATGTTAGTCAGGGTTAGGGCTATTCACTTGGCCCTCAATCAGCCGGGGTGCATAAATGCCACACCATGCACTCCACCTCCACCATATCATAGTACTATCTGCTATCACCAACAGAATGAGAAATCCTTGCTGGTGTCCTGTATGTCTGCTGCATGAGAGAAAATAAAGGACACGGCGGAAAGGACCCCAATGTGATCTTCATGATCGTCTTAGGTCATTCGCAGAAAGTGTGGGCGACTTCCAAGTTTCAAGCACATATCGAGCCTCGAATGTCTCAGGTTGTCTGAGAAGTAGTGATGAAACTACAGCATACGTAGTTATGCCCTCGCATTCTCGTATACACATTCCTTGGTTTGAGGGTAAGCTGACTTCGTTGCACGGAGCAGCTCCAAATTCTGGAATAGCCTAAGCAGATGTCGTTGTTCCGGTTGCCAACTAATACTAGATGCTACTAGGTGGCTAGTATTCTCACCAGTCCAGGTGTTCATTCTGTGTCGCATTACTTCGCAGGTAACCAGTTACAAGGTGTGTCGACTAATAATTTTAGTTATACATAGTAAGAAATAGACAGACAGCCCTGAAATTAAAGCTTATCGATCTCGATAAGAAATGATAAGCGTACGGCAGTCTCAGCGCTGATTGGCCAGATAGTACTCCCGACCGTTGCAACTGTTACATCTTACAAGCTGCGACATCGAAATCTGTTACCGACTCTATACACATTGACCATTTGATGGTCAACACATACAGAAAGCAATGGTCTGAATCTGAGGTATGCATCGTTACTGAAACAGAACATCCTGTCGGCCACCCAGGTGTCGGTGCCAATTGGTGTCACGCCTCCCTTACAGCTTCCATCATACGGAGGAATGAACCGAGCCGAAATCTACTTCACTTGCTGTGTCCATGTTTCATGTTTCAGGGTAGTCCAAGGCTAAGTGACTAGTCCACCCAACTCAAGTACTCAGTCTCGTTGAGTGGCCCATTCAACAGACTTCGCAGATGCTAATGTAACTCTATCAGAGTCTAGCTTGTATCCACCCAACTAATCTGTACTATGAGTAGTGCCCGGACGACCACGCGGCGGCCTTGGCATGGCTTTACTACAGAGCACGTACAGTAGCAGTAGATGTAACTGTCTCAACCCGACTCTCTGCTTCCATGATCCTCGATTTAAAAAACAGTTCAGATGGGTATTGATGCTGACTGAGCTAGGCCATGCATTAGCCAGTCAAGTAACACCCTTTGGAGTCACCCCTTAGTCGGAGGACGGAGTGCAGCTGGTATCTAAATCATCCTGCGTACCGAGAGGTAGCTAGCGTGTATGGGCAGACTCTGGGCTGTGGAGAAGACCCGATTGGAAAGGATGGGAACAGATTCAATGCCACGTCGAAAGGAGGAAGCCACGGGCGGTATCTTAGGGTGGGTTGGACCTCATCCGACTCAAGATTGGATAGACTGTACAGCCGCTCGGTATACAGAGAGACAGACAGTGCAGAGAACTCCATACTGCTGTCACCATCTTATACAGCAGAAGCCCTAATACGACCGTGTCGGGTAATTTGCAAGTAATGCAGCATAAATGTTACTTTTCTGGCGCTGCTCCACGCTAGGGTGACTGTGTTACACTGCCCTCGCCCAATCAGATCTTACCAGCCATGCTACTTCAGGTTAGTATCATTCTCTCTCGATGTATCCCCCGTGCCAGCCAATCAGACGACATCAACGCTGCTGCTGCTGGCAAGTCGAACCTTCGCTGAATGGATGGCATCATCTTTGGCAACGTGAGAAGACATTGCCCTCTGCTGTGGAGGCTCGTCATCTCGCCCATTGAGTGATCAGATCTGAACAGTAGTACAGTACGTACCACTGCCATACGATCCATCGTCCGACAACACCATCTACTACCACATAGCTGTAACGTCCACACTTGGACGCTGCCGTCGAGATCCCCATAGATGGAGCCAGACGCAGCATCCGTATTAGTCCCGTGACATTCGGCTGAGACCTGTCATTCCCACCATATTAGTGGACTGTGGTAGCCGCGTCCGGAGTTTGTATGATAACGTTGCTTTAGGGTTGGTTGCTTGCTTGATGCTTGATAGCACCGTACATAATACGCACACACTTCAGGCTCTACCATGACAAGCATAAATCACTAGTACTAGCAAGTAAAATGCATCCATATCATACATTATCAGGTGTATCAAACACACATACATTCATACATTGAGCAGCCGAATCGGGCTAGCTTCCCCTCAGTAAGCAGATCTTCCGGTGCTACCTCACCCCGTCATACTCTTAGCTCGTCCAAAATGTTACTACCACCTTAACCCGTTCGTTACCCTGCCTAACTCTTTTCTTCGTCTTCCCCATAAACAACGGTCCTCCTTACCTTCGTTTCTTCTTCTTTTTCTTCTACTTCTTCTCCTTCTCCGCCTCGCTCTCGCTCTCTCTCTCTCTCTCTCTCTCTCTCTCTCTATATCTCTTTCCTACTTCATCTCCTCCCTTTTAATTACTACCTTGCTACGACCATACTACTATCGGCCAGTACTTATCTCGACATCCCGCTCCCGCTCGGGATCCTCCATCTACTCCCCGGAATCGGAGTAAGTAACATTCCATACCTGGCTGGTTCCCGGAGCAAAATACCACTTGCGAAAAATAAAAACAACACTCCACGCCCTAGAACGATACGTGAAACAAGAAACGATTGATTCTTTTTCTCTTGCGAGAATTGTTTCGTCGCAACTACCTGTCTTGCCAGCTCGTCGTGCCTTCCCCTCACTACGATACGGCGGCCCGCTCACAGCCTTCCACTCTATACTACATACTCGATACTTGCACCTCTACCTCGCGCCCCTTCCTTTGAGCAGCCTAACAGCTTGCTCAGAGGAAACGGTGCCGGTCGCTTGTTATTCTTCCTACGAACCCACCAACGAATTGTTCATTCTCGCACACCGTCAACATGGCATCGTCGCTCGCTAAAGTACTGCATCGCATGCAGGAGCTCTTTAACAACCTAGTCGCCGCCCTCGAAGCCGCTCTCTTTGGAGAAGCACCGCGCCGACAGCGCTCCGTATACGGTCGTCATGGACGCAAGCGACGTCGCTCGCTCGAGGAATTGGCACAGGAAATCGATCGGCTGTTCAATGCACACCTGAGCGTACAGAACATGTTGAACATGTCCGCCAAGATCAAAGACCAGCTCAAATCGTGCTTGCAATCGAACCCATCCTGCATGCTTCCGTCGTACAACCATGCTTTGCCTACAGGAAAGGAGACGGGCACCTTCTTGGCGTTGGATGTGGGCGGGTCGACGTTCCGTGTGGCTTTGATCAAGTTGGATGGGAGAGAAGAGGGCATGGAGATAATTAGCTCGACGTCGATGGTGATTGATGAGGGGGTCAAAGCATTGCAGGGGACGGACTTTTTCGACTGGATGGCAGAGCGGATTGACAAGTTTCTGACTGGGGTGGACGCGAAATACGGTCGAGAAGCGACGCCTTTGTCGATTGGACTGTCGTGGTCTTTCCCTGTTGACCAGACGTCTGCCAGCGCTGGAAACATTCTGGGAATGGGCAAAGGGTTCCGCTGCTCGGACTCGGTGCTGGGACAAGAGCTAGGCAGTTTGATCGTGTCTGCGTGCCAGAAGTTGTCTTTGAATGTTCGCATGGAGGCGATCGTGAATGACAGCTCTGCTACATTGTTGACACGCGCCTACGTCGACCCCAAGACCCGAATGTCGCTCATTCTCGGAACGGGTACCAATGCCGCGGTTCACTTTCCCGTCCATGAGATTGGTCTCTCCAAGTTTGGTGTCCGGCCTCCGGGATGGTTTGATCGTGCCAAACACGTCATTATCAACACTGAATTGAGTATGTTTGGCGGCAACGTGCTGCCGATGACACGGTGGGATGACTACCTCAATCGTACTCATCTACGTCCCGACTTTCAGCCTTTGGAGTATATGATCACTGGCCGTTATCTTGGAGAGATTGTGCGTTTGATCATTGTCGAGGCTGTCGAGACGGCCTCGTTGTTTGGTGGTGACTTGCCTCATTCAATGAAGGAGCCGTACTCGCTAGACACGGCGATCGTTGCGTTTATCGAGGGTGACAGTTCTCCTTCGCTAGCTCCATCTGCGGCGCTTTTGCAGAAAAACCATACATTCTCCGCTACACCGACGGCAGAGGACTTGACCTTTGTCAAGCACGTATGCAAGTGCGTCTCCAACCGCTCGGCAGGCTACCTGTCTACTGCCATCTACAGCATGTGGTGTCTCCGCAACGAGGCTGAGTTCCCAGGTGACTCGACGACCGAGGCCGTCAAAAAACTCGAGCCGCAAGAGGTTACTGTTACCGAACTCGAGCAGCCCACCAAGACTCTGAGCATCGCTTGCGACGGCAGTGTGATCAATAAATATCCTGGTTTCCGGGACCGATGTCAATCCTACCTTGACATTTTGACACGAGAGAGCAGTGACTCGGCTACCAAAGTGGAGGACAAGCCTTCGATTACGTTGGAGCTTGCGCATGAGAGTGCCATTTGCGGTGCTGCCGTGGCAGTCGCCATTGCCGTCGCAGAGCGAGAGTCCTCTTAACATGTGTTTGGCACTTGTAATGATTTTCCTTTCAATTCTTTCGGTCCATTTCCTTGCATAGGGCGGTGTCTGGAACGGGCGTTTTACATCTTACATTATACTAAAGAATCATGTTCCTATCTATCATTTGTAATGGGGTCCACCTTTTCATGCACATATATTGGACTCTTTTCTCATCTGATGCCTTTCCTGCTGTTGTCTCTAATACGTCCTATCAAGCAAGCCAGCTCATCATGTGTTAATCAGACATTGTCTGTCTGCATAGATTGGGAGTTTGAGAATAAACCCGTTTCTCTCGATGAGATTATTGTCATGAACATAGATCAACCAGTAAATCCAACACTCTCCTCTTCAACGCTTCCAGCTCTGCCTTTGGTATTTTGGTCGCTTTCCTACCGCCTTCTTCTGCTAGAGTAGACGTCGTCTCCCCACCACTTTTCTCATCTTCATTAGTAGATATCAGAGCCCGATCAATACAGAAAATCGGTACCCCCAATCTGCGTAGTTCGGTCTCCATGGCCCGCGCCATGTCGAGTGAGGCACGATACACTTTTGAGTCGTAGGCTTTGAGTTCCGTGGCGTTTTCTTGCGATATTTTCTCCTTTTGTGCCAGTCAGTATACTGCCGTGAAAGATGGATGGTAATTACAGGAGATGTACAGTCGTGTCCTCGTCTCCGGCAATTGTGGTGGCGGTGCCCGCGCCAACCGATTTCCTGTATCTATTAGCACATGTTTACACACCGCTTTAGAGATGTGCAGACGTACAACACCTCCTCGATCCTCCTTCTCTTCTCCTCCCTCGCAGCCTGCTTCTCAATCAGCGCCTCGCGAGCCTTCCACCACGTTCGCTCATGCTCGCGCTGGGATTTGATGAGGTGTTGAATGCGGGCGGCAAAGTCCGCGTTTTGGGTTGTGAGGTGCATGATGTGTTTGAGGGCTGAAGGATAGGAGGTAATGCTTGACGCAACTGATGCCGGTGGAACCGCTTTTTTTGGAGCGAAGGAATGGGTTGGAGGTGTATGGGTATGGGTGTGGGTGGGTGGTCGTTCATGTTGATGCTGACGCTGAGGAGGCTGTTGCGATGGCGCTGAGGCATGATTCGCAAAGGCCGAGAGCGTCCTTAGGACAGAGGAAAGATCTGGATTTGATGATGCCATTTACATTTGTTATGTACCGAACCGGTCTCTGTATTTCTGTATAGATAAATCATGCTAGGTAAGGAAACAAGCAGATGTCAGATGTTCGAAGTGGATTCCGCCTCCAACCGCTCTGATTGGTCAAAACGTGACAACTCGACGACCTCTAAAAATTTCCAGGCGGACCGAACGGACCTCATCTATCACCACCCCATCCATACCTGCGTGCTCCCGCCTCGATGAGTCTCCTATAAGCAACAGTATAGTCCAATTGTGCTCGAAGTCGACGCCCTCAATCTCATCGACTCAACATGCCCCGCTCAGCAGCAGACGCAACCCGCTTCACGGCCACAGGGCCGTACGTCAGTTCCAAAGCTCCATACCAACTACCGGAGTCATTGAAACAAAATAAACAGTCGCCTCCTCCTAGCACTCAGTCTACAACCAAAGCATCTTCACCAAATCCTCCGCAGAATTCTTCGTCACCACCTCCCGGCGAAACACCAAGACAAAAAGTCGAACGCCTCCGTGCTCAAGCGCGCGCCGCTCGACTCGCACAGACCGGAAATGCGTTCGATAGGATAATCGATAGGGGTCGAAGGGTGGCCAATAGTGCTCACAAAGTGATGATCTACACCCTTATCACTGCATCCGGTACCTTGCCCATCCCTCTTCCTGAATCTCTTTTTCTACTCAGCCATATGCTAACTAACTTGGCTAAGGCGTCTGCGGCGCCCTAACGCTCTACTCCGTCGTATCCCTAACAATGTGGAATCGCCGCCAGCGCGAGCTCTGGCTCGATAGACAACTTCAAGACCTGCAAGCCGCGCGCGAAGCCTTCGTCGCTGGCACCGCAACGCCCGCCCAACTCGAGATTCTGCGAAACGAGAAAATAGGCGAGATTGAGCAGCAGAAGCGCAAGGAGGCGGACGAGCAGAAGCTGTGGAATAGGACGAAGAAATTCTTGTTTGAGGGTTTGAAGAAGGAGGATGTTCCTGATGCTGCCACGACGGCCGCGACGACGGTGACGGGTGCGGTTAGTGAGTTGGTGAATAATGATCGGACGGCTACAACGAGCCAGGGACAGACGAGTTCGTTTGGGATACTGGAGGCTGTGAAAGCGAAGAAAGCTGACGCCCAGAGCAATATCCAAGCGCAAGGACCGGGATCGCTAGATGCGTTGGCCCTCAACGTCGAAACGACTGCAAAACAGTCCGCCAAGGGCTGGACGAGCTGGATCTGGGGACGATAACCATCTTGCCTTTTTTTTTTTCTTATTTGAACTCTGCGACTAGAAAAAGAAATGTATTATTGAACTAACCTCTTCCCTCCGACTGACCTCGATTTTGCTGTCTGGGCTTGGGATTCACATTCGGCGTTTGCATCTTGTTCTTGTTCTGTTGATGTATTATTGGGCATTTATCTTGTGTTTTGATATACTTGCTCGAGTGTACGCTTGGTTAGGTATATAGATAGGTAATGGATGTACATAGTTCATAGACTAACTACTTATATAGTGGTTTAGAGGTGGTTCATTCTCATGGATCATACAAACAGAGCTAGCATCGCTAGCGTTTTTGGTAAACGACAAAATTCACTTTTTGAGCAGCAGACTAAGCAATCCCGTTACTCTTGGTAACAGTGCGACGCGTGCGCACAGCCTCAGCCAAATCCTCAAGCACGACCACAGTCGACTCCCAATCAATACAGGCATCAGTAATACTGATACCTTTCTTAAGGCCTGATGGTCCCTCGGGAGGAACCTTTTGGTTTCCCTCGTGGATATTCGATTCTATCATCACACCGATAATAGCGGTTTCACCTTCACGCAATTGGTCTGCAACCTCTTTTGCGACGAGGGGTTGGTTCCGGTGGTTCTTCTTGGAGTTCCCGTGCGAGCAATCCACCATCATGATCTCGCGTTGATTGCGGGCCCGCAAAGCCTCGCGGCCGGCTTTGATGCTCTCCCGGTCGTAATTTGTGCCCTTGGTGCCACCACGCAAGATGACGAAACCATGCTCGTTGCCGGTGGTCTTGGTGATAGCTGCAAGACCCTCCTTGGTGACTCCCAAGAAATGGTGGGGATGCGACGCGGCGCCGATAGCGTCAATGGCGACGCCCAGATTGCCGTCTGTGCCGTTCTTGTATCCAATGGGGAAACTGAGACCGGATGCTAGTTCGCGGTGCAGTTGAGATTCAGTGGTTCGTGCGCCTATGGCGCCTACAGAGATCAGATCGGACAGGAATTGCGGGGAGATGGTGTCGAGCATTTCACTCGCAATCGGGATTCCGAGACTGGTCAGGTCTGCGTACAACTTTCTCGAGACCTGGAGACCCTTGTTGATGTTGAAGGATTCGTTGATGTCCGGGTCGTTGACGAGACCCTTCCATCCAACTGTTGTGCGAGGTTTCTCGAGGTAGGCGCGCATGATAATGCATAGATCGCCGGCGAGCTTGTCGGAGAGCGCTTTGAGTCGATGCGCGTACTCGACGGCGGTTTCCGGGTCGTGGATGGAGCATGGCCCAACGACGACGAGCAGGCGGTCATCCCGCTGTTCGATGATTTCGATAGCCTGGTTGCGGCCTGATTTGACGGTCTCGACTGACGTGGCGGGCTTTTCCAGTTAGCATTGGCAATTGTGTTTTCGAGCGGTTGATGGCTTACTTACCGAGGGAATTTGAGTCTGGAGGTAGTGGGGGGAGAGAAGAGGATCGTAACCCATGACTGCGACTTCTTAGCTTGTCTCTTGTTCCCAGCTCGCTCCAGTATGACATACCACGGGTATCGTCATTTTGTTCTGCTTGGGGTTTGACGAGAGGCATCTTGTAATTATGTACCAAGCTTGACGAATATCAAGAAATCTGAACCGCAACGCTGGTCTGGAACAATGCCAATGTGATCTGCTTTTCTATTATCAAATAAATAGTCAGCCTGTGAGTCATAAGCATCAAAATTGCGAAATCGAGACAAATGCTACTCTGTATGCGAGGCATGTCATCATTTCGGGGTCACGAGTCCGTCGTCCGATGGTGCATCACGTACCTGGTCACAAAAGGAGTATGTAGTAGACCTTACAAATAGCCCGTAAGCAGTAAGCGGGGGACTTTGTTGATGAGGATTTGCTAGAAACGAATGGTTGTATATCACACAGTCTGAATATCTTAAATATTTTCGATGCCCCGCTGTCTCCGTGGGCAATTCACATGATGAACGGCCGCCATTGACCAATCACATGCCGCGAATGAGAGCACATTGCGCCGGTGTCGCGGGCGGTGAGCCTCCAGGGGCAAAAATGCAGCCCATGACTCACTTTGCCGTGCACCAATCAAAAAGCAGCCATCATACGCCTCTCGTAATACGGGTACCGAACGCACGCTGGCCGGTGAAAGGATTCTGCTTGGTGAGCAGCAGGGATGTGGTAAGATCCTGTCATGGTTTAGTCTGATACGACTGCCGATACACGAAATAGGTTACTACACCGGAATACGCCCTAAACAGGAAGACCCCGTACGTCATGGCTGGCTAGATCGATGTACTACGTAGTAGAACTGTCAAGTTTCAACAGGTAAATCATCTACTTGGCACTTGGCAGCGGTTCTATGTATGTACTTACTGTAGCTTATGTACGGAGTACGGAGTACTCCGTCGTGTTGCTAGTACTGTGGAGGAGAGGGAGGAGGAGGTAGTATGTAACAAACTTAACGCAATATCTGATAAGTCAACCGATAAGATGGAAGCTCTCCCTTGCCGCCGCTAAGCCGTAAGCCCGCCGCTAGCCATCCGCCGTCGACCACTGACACGCCCCAGGCAGCCTCCACCCTAGACTCTATTTTGATAGCAGCTTAATTCTTCGCTCATCTGAAACCGTCTTCCCACATCGTGCTTCGACCACCCCCCAGATTTGGCTGCGCTGTCAGTCCCTGAAGAATTGGACTACCCCTCAGGTGATTAATCTGAGGCTGAGGCTGATGCGGCTTTTCCATCGTCTGTGCTTCATTTGTCTCAAGTCACTGCTTCGAGGGACATCTCTCACATCCGGAGCCCACCGCATTGATTGTCATATAATCCGTCGACCCGCCCACTTCAATGAACAAAGCGTTCAAACGAACGGGCTGCGTTTCTGGCTACAGAAGTCAGAAAGAAGGCACAATAAGCAAACAATTTCGGCGCTAAAACTGATCCTCAAACTGAGCCATGTCCTCGATTCTTGCGAAACGGCCCAGAGAGGAGGATGGGTATGGCGAGTATGGGCACAAGGTATGTCGTTCCGCGGTATTATCGAACAATGAATAGAGCAGAGATTAATGAAGCTTGTTAGAAATCCCGTCTTGATCAGAATACACAAATCGCCGTGCTACCCACGCGTTTTTCCTTCAGCAATCCTACGCTCTCGCCTCCATTAGAACCCACCGAATCCTCCCAAGAAATCAACAACAACAAACCCTTTGAGCACATACTACCCGAGCCATTCCGGAAATGGCGCGAAGAAAAGAAGCAGCCATCACATTCATCCCTGCAGCATCGCCGCCCCCCAACCCTAACACTAGATACCGCCATGGACGTCGACATGGTCACACCTTCGCCACTCCCAAACGGCGACAATCTGTCGCCCTGGCCTATCAGTGCGAAAAGCAAAGCCTTTTCAACCCACCTTCAACCGTCGCCTATTCCCCATCATCTACTCAACCAGTCTTTGACTATCAGCGGAGGCCGCACCTCGACACCGATTTACAGTCATTTCACGTTGAACATGAATAAGGATTTGATGGCCGATTCCTCTCGCGAGTTTACACATGCTGCTCTCACACCTACCATGCAGACCTCGACTGAGTCTAATTGGTGGCGACGACGGCGATTACCAAGTCCAATCAGCGAGGCTGGTGACATCTTTTTTGAGATGGAGCCTACAACCAACATAGACAAGAGGAATCAAAAAGACTGGCCTGATTCTCCTTTTTCCATGGAACTCGATGGCGACGCACCATCGGATATATACCTTGAAGTCCCCGAGCAGAATGTGGCATTTCCTAGTCACACGCCTGCCATGATTGCAACCGATTCTGCCCTCCCCATATCAACGGCAACAACAGACTCGAAGAAACGTCCCCTGGTCACTGCATCGAAACGAGAAAAGATCAGTTTCTCCATGGGATATCGCGCCGATTGTGAGAAATGCCAAATGAAGGTTCCGGGGCATTATAGCCATATCGTTCGATCATAGAGTATACCATAGCATCTTCATGATGCAAATTATGAGCTGATGAAGACATCGGCAGTTACGATTTACTTACTTACTTTTATGATTGTGTTATACCCTTATAAATGTTTGTATCTGTTCTTATTGCAGCGTCTAGACTTTTATTTACGAAGTATCCAAAATATTCAATATCGATCATTCAACTAGATTAGTTACGTGCTTGGGGACAAGAATGTTAATCCGGTGCGGCTATCCGAAAAGCCGACCATATCCGGGCCCACATCCGAAATCTATAACCCCGTACATGAATGTTGTCATCTTCAATTCTCGTTCTTACAGCATTCATGTATGCAATCTAATAGAATCTCAAGCATGTCGAGTACAAGGCACCATTATGCAAGATGCGATCACCTCAAAAATGTCTTAGGGATAACGTGCTATTCCTGACCTTCTCCACACTTTCAACTGTAGCGTCTTAAACATTTACCCCGGCATTTCGTCTCGGACGGGACCATAGCCGATGCGCCCCAGTTGACGATTTTTTGTTGAAATAGCTGGGGTTGCCTCCGTCTTTTTCTTCTGTTTCTATTTTCTCATTCATTTGGTTCTACCTCTGCTTGGACTACACCTGCTGTCTTAAACACGTACTACAAGTTTGGCAGCCGAAGAGTGTATAGTGCATCGGTGTATACAACCGATAACCGAAAATGGCCTCCCCTATCCCCCGAGGCCTCAAGCAGGTCCTCCAGAAATCTCCCTCGGACATAGTCATTCTCTCTTCAGTGCGCACAGCAGTCACACGCGCCAAAAAGGGCGGCTTCAAAGACGCCTATCCAGAAGAATTACTGGCGCACGTCCTCAAAGCAACTTTAGCCGCAAATCCGAACCTCGACCCAGCACTCATCGACGATGTAACTATTGGCTCCGTACTCCAAGAACTGGGCGGCGCAAAAGCAGGACGCATGGCGCAGATCCATGCCGGGTTTCCGCATACAGTCTCATTTCATACGATCAATAGGCAATGTTCGTCTGGATTGGCGGCTATCACGACTATTGCGAATGGAATCAGGGCGGGAGCAATTAATGTTGGTGTCGGTGGTGGAATGGAGTCTATGACTCGCAATTACGGGTCGAGAGCGATTCCGACGGTGCTCTGGCCTGAGCTCAAGGAGTCGCATTCCCAGGACGCGAAGGACTGTATTATGCCTATGGGACTGACGTCTGAGAACGTCGCCAGTCGCTATGGCGTGACGAGGGAAGACCAGGATGTTTTTGCGGCTAATTCGCATAAGAAGGCTGCCGCGGCGCAGACGGCGGGTTTGTTTGATGAAGAGATCGTCCCCGTGACGACGAAGTTCTTCGACGCTGAGCATCCCGATGCCCCGCCGAGGGATATCACGGTTGACAAGGACGATGGTATTCGACCTACGATTTCGGCAGAGAAGATGGCTACGCTCAAGCCGGCATTCAAGGCGGATGGTACCAGTACGGCGGGTAATAGTTCGCAGGTCAGCGATGGTGCGGCCGCGACCTTGCTTATGCGTCGCTCTACGGCCATGGAGCTCGGTCTCGGATCCTCGATCAAGGGACGATGGGTTGCAAGTGCAGTTGCCGGCTGTGCGCCCGATGAGATGGGTGTTGGTCCTGCGGTTGCGATTCCAAAACTGCTTGCTCAGACTGGATTGGAGGTGTCTGATGTCGGTATCTGGGAACTCAATGAAGCTTTCGCTTCGCAGGCGTTGTACTGCATTCGCAAATTGGGTATTGAAGAGAGCAAAGTCAACCCCAAGGGTGGTGCCATCGCTATTGGTCATCCGCTAGGTGCCACTGGTGCCAGGCAGGTGGCTACGTTGTTGCCTGAGTTGGCCAGGACGGGACAGGATATTGGTGTTGTTAGTATGTGTATCGGAACGGGCATGGGTATGGCTGGGCTGTTTGTGCGGGAGTAAGTCGTCTCGTCAATAGGCAGGCTTATTGTACATATAATAATGAAGAATAAAATTGTTCCTGAGTGACTTCCCCTGCTTTTCGTCAAGTCATGTGAGGCTGATGCCTGAACAGGCAGGCGTCGTGATGACGGCACTTCCTTCCACGTGTGCCTATCCACATCTAGATGCTTCAATCATGTGAGTCAATTGGTGAGTCTTGGTGTTGCCATTCTGGACACCAGTAAGCTCAGAAAGAGAAGCTTGGCTGCTGCTTATTTTTGCCCAGATGACGGTTCAGAGGAAGCAGGGGAGCCTATCACAACGTACAACTTTGCTATAGGTCCTGTCGACTATTGTGAGGAACAAAAAGTCAAGAACACTTTTGTTTTTGGTAATGAAACAGTATATATTGACTTGAGTGATGTGCTAGAGAGATTCCAATCTTGTATACCGCAAGATCGAAAAGTCATTTTTGTTGGGCATGGTAGAGAAAAGATACCCGCTGGTCCTAGGTACCCGGAGATGCTCAGGGCGACGCCTGTACTGTTGAGACATGGGCTTGCAGTGGCATGTAATCTATGAACAAGCATTGTAGCTTATTACATGCGAAATTGAATCAAGTTTATAAAACTTGTCCTAGACATATAGAAATGGATCACGTGATGACCCATCCAATTTGGGTTAGTGCTGCGGACATGTCCGTAGTCCGCAGAAAAAGTCGAGGAAGCAAGACCATTCAAACAACATTTGAACCTTCATCATAAGCATACACAACAATGCGACCACCCGTACGGCTACTTAAGCCGCTAGAGACACATAGTCTTCGCAGTTCAAAGAATGCGTTATACGTCTGTTCCAATTGCCGATCCGATGCCTCTCTCTTCCCGGCGCAGCACAACCACGAATCTCGTCGCTATGCCAGCGGTAGCGGAAACACCCCCTTCACCGAGAAGCTTCGACGACGGATCTGGGGAACAGACAACCCTCCCGGTCTAGAAGACCCTTACGGCGGCGAAGGTGTGATTGCCTCCGAATGGGCAAAACGCAAAGCTCAATACATGGGTGAAAGCAAACGCGGACTTGAGCAGCAGCAAAAGGTAGAAGGAGAGGAACAAATCCCAGAGGTAGAATATGAACATGAAGATGGGGCCAATTTGATTCCGGAGGAATTCAACCCTGCTACGACGGCCCATGACTTGCCGAGGATGGGCCATTTGAGTCAATGGAACGACTTTCCGCCTACTGAGGGTGATGTATACCAACCGTAAGTCAAGTTCACTGTTCCTGGACACTGATTGACTGACTAATGTGTGTTCGGGTTTCAGATTTGTTTCCGTCAAGAAAGCCTGTAATGAAGCCCATTTCCGCTCAGCCGCTCATTCCGTGGCTATCGAATTGAGTCTTTTGCACGAACTCAAGAAACCTTTGTCGTTAGCTTGCGATGTTCCAAGGCACGATGAAATGATTTGGAAAATGATTAGAAACTGCCAGATCAGAGAAGGCAAACTACATTTCAACAATAAGAAGGAAAAGGAGACACTGTTCTTTGTCTTCAACCAGCTTGGAGAGACCCCGGAGGCTCAAACGGAGGCTGCCGCCGAAGTCACCGAACAAGTCGAAGCTGAAGCAGTGGCCCAAAACGAGCTCGGAGTCGAGGAGACCGAGGACTATGAGGAGGTCGCTGAGATCGACCAGCCTAACGGAATAGTCGATGCTGTTTACTCCTATGCCTTGAAAGTGAAAAAGGCCCCAAAACACGAAGGCTACCTTGAATTCTCCCTTGCCGACCCCACAGTCAAATTCGCCGTAAGTTGTTTGCATGATTTCATCCATTAATCAATACTTATTATGAATCAGTTCTTCAAGCGCTATTCCCAGATAACCGGCCACCACATGCAAGACATCTGCGCCTATAAAGCCCAAACAATCGGAGATGTAATCGCACACGTTGAAAAGATCCAGATCCGCCCGAAGAAACTTGCCCCCGAACTCCTTACGCTCAAAGCCGACCTCAATATTCCGAATTTGGCCGTCTATTCCAAGCGATATACTAAAGGACGACAGGATCGTGAAAATGGTAGAGCGAAACTTGTGGAAGCGGCTTTGAGGGAGAGGGGATTGTTGTGGAGCGAGCGGGAGGATAAGTCGAGCAAGTTCAGGTTGTAATTCAAGCGCGTCACTTGCTTTGGTTACGCCCACATTGCCATTCATATATGTATTCTCACTAACTTTTTTGGCATCTCGTGGTCTGAAGCTTTCTGAGAGTTTGCTCTCATTTGATGTATTCAAATTGTTGCATACCGTGCTAGTGTATATTAGAATATTATTATTGTCTTTGATAAAAAAGCCTTGCAACTATCCAATTCTTGTTGCAATATTCAAGCAATCCGAGAATTTACGATCGAACTCATACTCAAAGACGCTGTGATTGTACATACAGGTTCCCGAGCGCCTCACTTAGTGCATCCCTCTAAACCGTAGGTCGACCTTAAAGACTTGAGAGATGAGACTTGTATGAGCGATGATTCCCAGAGGCGGACATGAAACGCTGGTGACTAAATTATCGACTTTCACGCCACACTCCTTGAAAGTACTCGATCGTTGCACGGTTTCATAACGCAATTTGATTCGAGCGTCAATGTCAGTCGTATTACAAATTCAAAGGATTAAGATCTTTTGACATGGGGCAAATCATTGACGTGAGTTGCAGTCAGCGTTTTGTACCTTTGCATGTCGCCCAGTCAAGGCACAGTTGAGTATTACTTTGCTACCCGCTCGTGATAGCGTGTGGAAGGATCATTCGAGTAGTATCTTGCCAAAGATCATGCAACCAAATCTCGAATCATCTCCGCGCATTGGCAGGGATCGAAAACCCTCTCGTCATAAAATCTCCATCCTTCATTTTCCGCTTATCACTATCATTATGGAACAGGCTCTGCAAATTCTCACTGCGAGCCAATTTTTGTCTTTTCTTCCTTTCTTGCTCTTCTTCGAGAACTTTGGCTGTCAATATAGCTGTCGAGGCATTCTTGATACCTGATGCTGAAGAAACTGGGGGTTGATCTTTGTCGATGGACTCTACTCTCGCTTTCGTTAACGGCACAGCTGACTCCTCGGTCGTTGCTGCTTTTGAAGGTTCACAGTTTGCATGCTTCTTGCGCTTCTTCGAGCCAGAAAGCTTCTTTAGAGAATGTGTAAGACCTTGTTCGGCTAGCTTTAGGCCTCGCGAGATTAAGCGTTGTTTGTCGGCTTCTTTTGTCGGGAGGATAATAATGACGTTTTCCTCTGTGTAGGGCTCGCTGCACTGCGTAAAAGTTAGCGAAATGATTGCGCACATAAGTCGATTGAGATACAAACCTGTAAACATGTGTCGCCCTTCATCTCTCGAACTGCCTCCTCGGCGAATACATGACCGCAGGGCACAATATAAACCGACTTGACCGCCGGACCAAGCTCCTTCGTAGTAACCGGACAGATCCATCTCTCACCATTTATATTTGTCGAATCGCCTTCGGTATCGACTTCGAACTTGAGTTCAACCACATCCTTCAGACCCTTGACTCGTCCCTGCAAAATCTCATCGCAATCCGCCTTTGAGCTTATATCGTCGTCCTCGGCGCCAATCAGGTACTTCAATATCGAGTCCTTGTTATACAAGTTTCCCACCGAGTCGGACACTATAGGTCGGAGAAGAGGTTTATGAGATAGAGGATCCGTAGTCCAATGATGCTCCTGTTGCTCGCGCTGGGCTTCTTTTACCTGCGTCGCAGATGGCGCTTTTGCGGCTTCGCGGACGAGTTCTCGCCGGGTGGGGATACTAGGCTTGTTAATCTAGACTATTTACAGGTAGAAGCACAAAATCAACTTACCTTCCACCGTCGTTACCCATCTTGCTATAAGTGATCAGAATAGTTTGACGGTAATGTAAATGTCTCGCCACTAGAGGTATAAATCTCGTCGGTAATTCGAGGCAGAAAGAGACTCGATAGATGACTAAGCATTCCGGCCCGCCGATAAGCCAAGCTTAATGATTGACCAATCAGATTCCTTTGCAAGGACTCCGTACAAGCTGTCCAGTTCATCGAAGCACTGAGAGAATAGCAACTATTCATTTGGAGTAGTTCATCTGCTTTAACAACTCAATGCCGCTATCATGAGGGGTCCGGCGAATGTGTTTGTTCTTTTGGGCATCTCGACATGCACCACTGTATTTGCGGCTTCGAGTGAGGCCTCATCCCGCCCACGAGGCGTGGGACCTGAATGTTAGTGTTTACCTTGATGCGTAACAACAACACCGGCATATACGACCAAAACCTGCGGCAGCAATTGACTAATTTGCTGTTATACAGTTGCAAAGTTCTACAAAGACACAACCACATTCACTTGCATTTCTCACCCTGCCATAAAGATACCCTTCTCGGCGGTAAACGACGATTATTGTGACTGTCCAGACGGCAGTGACGAACCCGGAACATCAGCGTGCTCACACCTCTCTCGTCTGTCACCATCAACATCTGCTGATCACCCCGGCACTGACGATATTGATCTTACACCCGCACTACCTGGTTTCTATTGCAAGAATAAGGGCCATAACCCAGCCTACATACCTTTCCAAAGGGTAAACGATGGAGTCTGCGACTACGAAATTTGCTGCGATGGAAGCGACGAATGGGCTCATCCGGGAGGTACTAAATGTGAGGATCGATGCAAGGAAATTGGCAAAACATGGCGCAAATCGGAAGAAGCTAGACAAAAGTCTTTCAACACAGCTTTGAGGAAGAAGAAGGAGTTGATTGCTGAGTCTGGCCGGCTGACTAAGGAAATCGAAGATCGAATTGTCGATCTCGAGATCGAGGTCAAAGCGAAAGAGGCCAAAATCCAGTCCATGGAGGTCGAGCTTGAAAAACTGGAGAGAGAAGAGCGCGGGAAAGTGGTCAAAGGTGTGAAGAAAGGTAAAATTGCTGTGTTGGTTGGCTTAGCTAGGACGCGCGTGAATGAGCTTCGGGAAGCTCTGGAAGATGTTCGTCATCAGTGGGATGAGAGTCGTGCGCGAGTTAGAGAACTCGAGGGGATTCTGTCGAAATTCAAGGAGGAATACAACCCCAATTTCAATGATGAGGGTGTCAAGCGCGCTGTGCGCAGCTGGGAGGACTATGCCGCTAAAGGAACTGCGGGCGATGCCTCGGAGCGTACTGCTAGGGATCGCGACTTGGATGCGATTGCCGAGGCTGATAGCGGCTCGTCTGGTATCGACTGGGTACATTGGGAGAATCAAGATGAAAGCGAGATTGATCTCAGTGAGTCTGTCTTTCGAAGTGCGATACCGTTGATACTAATGGGACAAAGTATATAAATTACTGGCCTACTTTCCGCCAGTTGTGGTCGAGTTCCTTGAGGATAAGTATAACAGCATCAGGAAATTCCTCGTCGAAAACAACATCATCCCTGGAACCGATAGTGAAACTCAGTCCGAATCAAAAGTAGTCACGGAAGCCAAAGACGCTTTGAAATCGGAAAAGACTGATCTCGAAAAGACCTTGAGATCCATCAAAGATCATCAGTCCGATCTCGAGAAAGACTATGGTCCAGATGGTATCTTCCGACCCTTGAAAGACGTCTGCGTCCAGAAAGATTCCGGAGAATATACCTACGAACACTGCTTCCTTGCACATACGAAACAGATCCCCAAAAAGGGCGGCGGTACCGTGACCATGGGCAACTTTCACGCCATCTCAACAATCACCGTCGATGACGCCAATACAGCCGGAGAAATCCGACAAGTCGAGAAGCTGGCTCTGGAGTATACATCTGGACAGAAATGTTGGAACGGACCGGCTCGTTCGACGACTGTGATTTTGGAGTGTGGTGAGGAGAATGAGATTCTGAAGGTTATGGAGGATGAGAAGTGTGTCTATTCAATGCTCGTTACTTCGCCTGTTGCTTGTGGCGAGACTACTAAAGAGAAGGCGAAGAAGGCTGGCAAGGATGAGCTTTAAGACTTTTCTATCTACTATGGTCTGTCGTAGAGATGAGACTCTTTTCTTCATGTACTTGTATGGATATGCTGCACTTGAATGATCTTTTGCACAACGCGCTCTACGTCCAAACAATGGTGATAGTTCTATGACTATTTCTGCACCTCACCCAACCAGACTCTTCAGTCCCTTCTCAAGTAAATCAATCAAACCATTATCCTTAGCATCCTCGGCAAAGCTTACTCGTCCAGTCTCCCATTCCAACCAGTCCTCCGCCCTGGCACCAGTACAGGATCTTAGCAAGCCAACACTTACATCAACCACACCCGGCCTCTCATCACAGTGCCAAAATACCGTCGCACCACAGACACGACAAAACACTCTATAGACGCCTGGGCTGCTTTCAAATCGTTTCAACGTCCCTGTATCATAAGTCAATGCGTCGCATTGGTCGATTGATAGATTTGCTTTCGGTATGAATGCCCAACACTGGATTGGGAATCCACTCGCGAGTCGACATGAGTTGCACGCGCAGGTACCGGCAAAGTACTTTGTGTCGTTGGCTCGCAGCCACCATTTAATGTCTTCGGGGTTCTCTGGCGAGCCGGAATGATAGGGGATGATCATGTCGGGCCATGGGGACCGTGGTTCTCTGGACTGGTCGTTGGGACGGGTGACTGTGAAGCTTGTACCGCCGCAGTGGCATTGGGCCTGTAGAAAATCGTCGTCAGACTCTACGTTCTTTGATTGTCCTACATCAAGCTGGGGTCGTGCGTATTGCGGTGTCACAGCATCTGCAGACTCGATAAGACAAGCCGTGGGATTGCCGACATCCGCCGAGCCCGGCATAAAGACACCAAGGCCACCATCCAGAGTCTCTCCACCACCATAATGAATTGCAACACACCCCAACCCAGATACATATGATTTGGTGGGAACGACAAGCCCCGCAGCAACCAGATACCTGTTCTCTGGCTTCAGCTGCGCAAGCACATGAGCACCACAAGTATCGCAAAACCACCGACTAACTCGAGTGGACTGAGCATATTCCCGCAAAAGCGGATTGGAGGCTAGCAGTGGTAAGTCTTTGTAGTGGAGTTTTGAATGGGGCGGTGTCGTTGGGACTGGTATCAGCAGAGAGTAGTAGGAGGTGCAGAGGACTCCGCTTGTTGCGCGGCAGGCGCTGCAGTGGCAAAGAGGGACCTCGTTGGGGGATTGTGCTAAGGATGTAAGAGCTATTTGCTTAGCAGATACTTTCCGGCACAGGCAAGAGATAGATGCTATTATGGTGGATTGTTCAGACATCTTGCCATGATATGTCCATCACTTCCGGATTCGTGTGCTTCACTAGAGGCCAGTTAGGTAGACAGATTCGAGGGCTAAACGGGCTGAGCAAGGCAAATATCGGCGTGTCCGTAAAGGATCTGTGTGGGCTACGTAATAGATGAAGCACTAAATGAAGATAACCGGACTATGGTCGGGTGGTATACACCATAGTCTTAGCATCTATGGAACCCTCGTTCCATTGGTCTGTTGAAGAACCTCGGAGGAGACGTGAAAAGAGATGGCAGACGGTGTTAGACATCCCAGCCAGCATGGAAACCGTTGAACCGTTGCAGACATTCTATTCATCTTGGAGTGTTGGTCGTTTCATGGTTGCCTTCCACACACAATCTCCAAAAGCTCACTCAGATAGTGTGGTGAAACCCAACTTCGTGAGGAAGTGTGAATAAGAAGTCTCGCACAATCCTTTTCGAATCCACCTCCACCTTGAGTTCTTGACTATTTGGTTCTATTACTTTCTTGGACTACAAATCAATTGACCCATTTGGGGCTCTTGGGCCCTGCAACTGCAGCCATGGTGTTTTATTTGCCAATAAGACGGCCTTCGACCAACGCACCACTTGTTACCTACATGACCACCTCGAGCGAATTAGGAATGGCGGCAAAAAAAAAGCCCTCCTCAACAGGCCTGGAAGCAACGGTTGAAACAAGGCTGCTTCTCATTTGATGAGTGCCGAGGACCTTGGTGCCCACGGGCTCGGACGGCACCGCAAATATGGCAAGCCTCTTCAGGTATAAAAGAGAAGAGAAATCTCCCTCAGAAATCGTTCACCGATCTTCTCTGTTGTGTGTCTTGTTTTGTCTGATTCTGGTCGATAGCGTCTGAGTTGGAAATGAAATGAGTCATGGGTCATATGGTGTAGCTGCGACAAAAATATTCCAACTTCTTTGTTCAAGCCGGAGAAGTCTTCAGCCCACTTGATTACTTTCCTTTATAGATTAGCTTAATTCAAAAACCAAATATCAAATGCCCGCATTACCTGCTCAACGAATGACCGCATTTAACTTAGGGCTTAGAGTGCTGCGTACTATGTACTTCGTGCAGTTATGGATGCAACGTGCGGGGTCTCTGTCATTTGATCGAATAATGTCGGGCATGCCAACTCGCTTGCATAAATACAAAGGTCCATGCGGCATTTCGGACCTACTGTAGTTAATCGGTTTATCTGATCAATACCTCCTAAGATTGCTAAAGGAAAGCTCTAGCGGTATGATTCCGCCACGCTTGATCCTCAAGCTCAATTCGGCACGTCTCGTATGCATATCGGTCTGATACGGAAGAGCTTCTAAATGCGAGGCTTTCAATCAAAGATGGTTCTAATGTCAACCATGACGACGTGAATGCATCACTGGTATGCAAACGAACCCAGCCGAGTTCTAGTACGGAGATGTCGGGCTTGCCATGTTGCAGGCTAGGTCGTATAGCGATGATCTCTCAGATAATTTTCAGATCCACAAATGGTGGATCGAGGTGACTGACACCGCCCATTTTGCGCTTTTGGCGGCAGCAGCGTTCTGGTCATAAAGAAATGAGAGCAATGTAGGTAAACCAACCATCAAGTCTTGACCTGGTAATATCTTCCAGTCGATCCACTAACACTGTTGTATCGTCAAGAAATATCCTTGCTGCCGTCCCACGTAGTAGAGTTGCGGGTGACTATACGAGTGGATCATAACCTGCTGGCTGAGGCAATGTTCACGGACAGCAGCTCCCTTATAGGTTCATAGTAAGCGGAGCCACATGGCTACTTCATACATGCAGGTAGCTAAGGAATCGATCGGCCGTATTCCCATTGACATGCAAGAAAGACAACAGGCGCATGATCCAATTCTTTTATGAGAGAGTATTGTAGGTCATTGTCCGACACCGGCTAAAGAAAAGGGTATATAAACCCACTCCCTGGCACGTCAAGAGACTCGATCTTCTTCTCTGTCCTCCACCAAGCACCAATATCAATCCCAGAAAGTTAGCCACAAGCATCTCTTTGAGAAATTCAATTTTCGAACTCACCCAAAACCAATCAAGATGTCTCCCTGCTCCTGCAACTGCTGCAAAGGCGAATGCAACTCTTGCTCCTGCAACAGCTGCAGCGTAAGTTCCTTGTTCCAGTCTTGGTGTCAGAGATGCGCAAGCCACTGACATGTCTTCCAGCACTAAATGCCAACATTTGCATGATATCGACAGTGACCTGGCTTCGAAAGTGTTCTCTTTTGTCAAGTGAGAATTACAGCAAGAGTTTGAAAGGCCAGCACGAATGAAGAAGGATGTGACGGGTTTGAAAGAGTCGTCGTTATGTTCGTTTCTTTCTGACTGATTGAGGGCTGCGCTTGGGTTTCTTGATTTGTTATCATCCTTGTTCACGATCGAATCCAGTCAATAATGAGTCGAGTTCTATGAGATATATCTTCAGCGTAGCAACGGAAGCTGTAAGTAAATGCTAGAGATCAGCGCCTGGAATTGGCGAGTTGTTTTTGCCTCGAAGCCGTGCCTTCATCGTAGTTGCCCGAAAGAGACACAGATACCAAATCGGGAAGGTGGCACCCCGTTTTCAGCCAGCCAATCAGAGAAAGACTGCAAAACATCAGCGCTAGTACAGTCACCGCCTTCCAGATCAGTGCAGTCTTTCGTGCTGCATACAAAAATTTTTGTCCCGGGCTATAAACGATCTTCGGCGCTCCCCTCGATTATCTGCATACCTTTATCGTCCGATTAAATATTGCAGTGGTTATTGCCGAATTGATGACTAAAAAGAGAAGCTAGGAGCATAACACGGCCAAGATGGCACCATTCGCATACGAGTTTCGAGGCGAGGCAGACCAATATCGACCTCGAGATCGAAAAACAGATGGAGATAGGGACAGGCGCAGAAATGGAAACAGAGAACGAGCGCCGCGTAATCAATTCACATTTCGATTTCCTAAACCTACTTCCGACCGCCCATTACTCTCGCGACAGCGCGAAACCACCCCGGAATTGCTCGTCGGTCAGCAAGAGGGCCAGGAGCAACCGCGATTCAAATTCGGTCAAATGGACGAGCTTACCGATAGTGACGAGGCGGAAATGGAGGAATCTTCGTCTGAAAATGAAGATAGTGACATGGAGCGTCCCCGTAAAAAGCGAGCTGTTGACCCTGTGGTCACCTTAGCTGTTGAAAAACCTAAGTGGTCGAATCCGGATCCGTATACAGTGTTGCCGCCTCCAGATGAAACTCAAGTCAAACGGCCGGACTTTGTTAAATTGATCCGCAAAGCGCGTGTCTCTGCAACTGCCGCGGAACCTCTTATCGGGGGTGATGCTGTCACAACCAATGACGATTTCATTTCATTTGGAGCAGATGATGACGACTTTGAAGTTGAGAATGCGCCCCCAGAGAACGCCCCGACTGGTCCAAAACTACATCAACAACAGACCGAAGATGTGAGCGCTGGAAAGAAACGCACACGAGACGACCAGATAAAAGCATTTACCGGGAAGTCTGGCAAGATTAGCTTCACATCAGAAGGAGACATTGTCAGTGTATGGAAGGCCCGGGCTTCTGACAACGGGAGCCCGTGGCTTCAACTGATGGAGCCTACAATGCACATTGGTACAAGGTAAAAGGATTGACCTATTGATGGTGGGTATCTCAAACACTAACGACCTTTTAGATTACAAAACGAGATTCTCGCCTTTTATGACTGGGTCAAACCGCGGCCTTACGAGGATATGATTCGCAGAGACCTTATTGATCGAATACAGAATGTGTTTGACTCCCAGCCTAAATTTCGCGACATGGAAATTCGGGCATTCGGCTCGTTTGCGTCGGGCCTCTACCTTCCTGTGGCCGACATGGATCTCGTTATTCTTTCTCCTAGTTTCAGACGCTATGGACGGGAGACTTTCGTTCCATACCGAAGAACCTCCGGCGGCAGAATTTCAATATACGAAGTTGCTAGAGTGATCGAGAGGGCAAATGTCGTAGCTTCTGGTTCAATGGAAATCATATCCGGTGCCAGAGTTCCCATTCTCAAGTGGGTTGATCGTTTGACTGGTCTGAAGGTGGACATGGCATTTGATAATGACAGCGGTATTCGCGCTATTCAAACCTTTGAAAAGTGGAAAGAAGCTTACCCGGCGATGCCTGCTATTGTTGCCGTCGTCAAGCAATTTTTACTTTTGCGGAGCTTGAATGAGGTTCCCACTGGTGGATTAGGAGGATTCGCTATTATCTGTCTCGTTGTTAGCTTGCTACAACATATGCCTCATCACTTGAACGGCCACGGCCCGTCTCTCGGCAGTATACTCATGGACTTCTTTGACTTTTATGGAAATAAGTTCGATTTCTCATCGGTGGGTATACGGATGGAGCCACCAGGCTACTTCAACAAGGTTAGTTCAGGAAATATGTATTCATATCTACATAGCTAACTTGATTTTAGGTTGTATACAGCCACGAGAAGAAGGTCCGCTTGTCTATTGAAGACCCGAATCGACCAGAAAATGATATCTCGGTGGGCACCAAGGAGATTGGCCTGATCTTTCGCTGCTTCTCCAGGGCTTACGACGCACTGAAGTCTCGAATGACGTCGCTTGCTGTTTCGCAGAATCAGACGAACGTTTGTTTTCTCGATAGTATCATTTCAGCGTGTTACGATGAATACGCAGATCAGCGCGCTCATTTGCGTAGGATTTTCGAGATTGAGTCTAGGTTTATCCCATACCATCGAATGCTTACGCCTCCGCCTCCGCCGTCAGATAGCGCGTCAGAATCAGATTATGACCCGGAGCATGCACCTGCTCCCCCGCCTCCACCTCCACCATCTGCACCTACTCAATCTGAGCTGAAAATCAAGGGTTTGGGCTCATCTAACGAGAGTGAAGATAAAGCAGTAAAGAAACAGAAGAAGGAAAAGAAGAAAAAGAAGAAAGCGGCAAAGCAGAATGGAAAGCCGAAGAAGGCTTAACCTCTTATGTTTTTCCGTCGTTTCCATGACAGCTCGAAAGCAAATGCATCGACGACCTGAAGCAGACTTTTCGTTTTGCCAAATACAGAATTGTGGCGATGGTCGTGCGACAGAAGCATATTATATCAGCTGACGTTGATCAGGGAGTGCATCGTTTTATTATTGTATATTTACATGGGTGTTGATTTTTCTCTTTACTGCATTACGGGATACCCACAGGCGTGACTGAGAATGGCGTGTTGTGACTATGATTCATTTTTGTGTTGATATGTCTATTTCTTCGAGGACTTATGCGGTCGTACATAGGAGCGACATTCCCTACAGGGTGCCCCTCGACGCCAACGAATTCGAACAAGCTTATTTGACCAACAGATTTCTTTCTATTATTACTTCCGCACCTGGCTGACGAGAATAGCTGACATGATTCCGGACAGATAAATCGCGGTTGTTGACTCGATTCGATGCTCAGTCACTCATGCTGAAAAGCTATCAATCGTGAAACATGTCCGCACAAAGACTCTGCCGTTGAAGAAGTCTTACTCGAGAAAGAGATACTGCTAAGAAGCTTCTTGACTCCCTCGAGTTGTTTCCCTACCTTTTCCATTCTCATCAAGGGGTCGCTTTAAGCGGCTGCTTGGAGAGGATGGAGTTTGGACCACACTGAGTCAAAGAATTTCACCTACAGATATTGTAGAAGGAAGACTTAGACTGCACAAGATCATACTTCTTGTATTTTAGTACTCATTGGTTGAAGATCCACCTAGCAAGTATCTCAAAGGAACCACATCACCCTCGTGGCATGCCCAAGTATAGCAACCGACCCTTCTAGAAGGAAGCATACTCAAACTGCCAATGCTCGCCCACTAGTCCAAAACTCTATGAGCACTACATGAATCTAGTCACTAACATCGCCGTGATCACGACCCATCTGCTCGTCAAAGAAGCCGGGCACGAAATCATCCGCTTCCCCATCATCATCATCCCTCACCTTCACATCGACCCCATCAGCAGTTGCAACGGTCGCGAAAGCCGCACTGGTCATACCACCAGCAAGACCACCAGCAGTCGCCTTGGGTTTGAGGGGAGAACGCTTCTTGCCAACACCGGAGGTACGCGGAGCAGTAATGGCTGGGTTTTCGTCCTTTTCGGATTTGACGACGCCCTTGCCGCTACGGCTGGCTTTCTTGGGAGTCTTTTTGGTAGGTGTTTCGTCGGGTCCGTCGGGACCATCCTCGGCATCAGCAGTAGCATCATTACTGGGAGCACCATTCTGGTACTTGATATTCAAACGAGAGAAGCGCTTTGAACTTTGTATGTCGAAGAGTTAGCATCTGAAGTCCAAAACACTTGGGCGAGGTGCGAGTCTTACGCGGCTCCCACGCTGATAATGCTGCATTCTTCGGCGACTTTGGCGAAATTGATCGACGACTATGTATCTCAGTATTCTGTAGAGCAGTATATTCTTGGGGAGCAAAGGAGAAGACGCCACTGACTGGTCCCTGGGAGTTTCGCAGGCACGAAAGCAGGAAGATAATGGATTGATCATCGGTGACGGGTGCACGAGGAGCCATCTTAATGATCAAGAAGACTTGCTTGATTCAGCTATCTTTTCGGTGTGGAGATGAAGTGACGCGTGATCTTGGGTCAGAAAGTGAATGGAAAAGTCAAGTATCAATCGAGGTGGTTGGTAAAAGTGTGGTTGACATGAAAGAAAGTGAGAAGACTTAACCCCGTTGTATGAGTGATTGAAGGTCGCCTCGAGATCAAAACTTGATTCTTTGGAAGAAAGTAGAGGTGAGATGAAGTCAATGGACAGGTTGGAAATCGCCTAGCTTCAGAGCTTGGTTGACAAAAGAAGGACTGACATGTAATTTGGGATCAAAGAGGTGAAAGAGCAGCGAAGTGAGAATATATGATTTGAGAAGGGCACATGCAAGTGAGAGAAACAGAGACGACGGAAATGCGTAAGGGCCTTCCGAGTAGAAAATCACTGAATACTCATAGGGACTTGCCTACACACTTGTTTCCTTGCCCGGCCCGTCGAGTAAATCCGTTTGAAGCTGGCTAACTCGATTTTTCTGATCTCTGGGGGTCGGCCGTCTACGGATTGTCGAGTATACCAGTCATTCTGTGTGGAGTAGCACAGATGTGCATGAAATGATGGCCCCTCGCACTTATATCAGTCAAGTCAAAAATGATTCGTCTCAGAGATGAGGGTGCTCCTTTAGAAGTCGAGTTTCAAATTCAAGATCTAGTTAGAAAGACCATCTGTTCATTACAGCGATATCTACTGACTGATGTTCTACATACGTATATAGTATTGCCCGATCCAGGTCATGTCGTACACCATAAAGAAAAATTGAAAAAGCGCACTATGGGTATCGTAAGTCGTTGATAAGCATAATCGAGAGAAGATTAGAGATCTGCCATGACAGATTGTAAGATATTCTTCTTGTATTCTCGTACAGCAGCCTCTTTGCGACGCATCTGCTGCCGTAGACGCATGTATCTTTGTTTCCAGCTGCCTTCGTCGGTTGAACTCCCGCCAACAAAGTCGTCGTTTTCGAATTCATCTTCGTCTGTCTGAAGGCCTGTTGACTCTATGTTATTTCGGAAGGTGTTATCTAGGCGGCTGGGAGACAGCGTGAGACCACTCAAGGTGGTGTTGAAGCGAAAACCCTGTGACGGTTGATCGTCCTCTATGAAAATAGAATAGACTGCAAGAGATTCAACACCGTTGGTGATTGATGTCGACGCCTGAACAGTGAGCGTCGTTGGTGATGCGCGAGCGAGACCTAATTTTTGGGTGACGCCAAAATATAAGGCACAAAACATGGCAACCGAATCCGTGGGGAGCATGGCGTATATACTTCCAAGTCTCTGTACTGCTGCATGTGCGAGAGCCCGGGCTTCTTCTATATCCATAGGTGTAGCTCGACCGAGTAGTTTTGAACGCATAATCTTGTGGGCGACAGCGCGAGTGACATCATTCATAGAGACCTTTCCGGCTTGCGTTGTTCGCTCCGTTGCCACAGATGGTAAAGATGCCACGTCATCAGGATCGTTGGACGTAGCAACAGAGTCACGGCGGCCTGAAAAAGAATTGAAATTGTTGGATACATCACCTGTACCATTGAGGACCACAGTTGGTGGTGTAGCTAAGCGAACAGGGCGGCCGTTGATCTGTGGAACGTGCAGCTGTAATTTATCTGGTTTGGTATTCAGTTGACCAGCAGGGTTCGATATCGTGTTGCGTGGTGGTGCAAGTGGTATTTGTTCAAGACCAATAGCGGACGAAGCCTGTACATCACCCGGCGTGTTTGATCGCACTGGATTCACCGGAAAAGATGAAAATGGACCGCCGGGAGCAGAGCCACGGTTTGGCGGCCGCCCTCGTACCTTGCCCGTCATCGATCCCGCAGTATTGGGCCACGCAGAAGAAACAGCTGGACCGTGCCGTCTCCGGCTGCGGGACTTTTCTCCAGTAGAAGGTGTCAATGCAGAACGCGGTTCGACGACAGAAGGCTGCTCGGTTTGGTGGTTCCTGGGTATATATGCTGATCGGGGAAAGCCGGGAGGAGATCCATCTCCTTCAAAAGGTCGCCAGCGTAGATCTTGACCAGAAATGTCAGGGTGCTGATCAGCGCCAAAGGTTGACGCAGCAGCGACCCATGGATCATTTGGTGCATCCATGTCATCTGGAAAAGCACTAAAGGGGATCGCGCTTTGAGGAAAGTTTGCTGCATGAGCAGCCAATGCATTGTTATCAAGGATCGCCACCGATGTATCGAGTTGAGGCCGTTTTGGAAAGCGGGAATCTTCTTTGTCCTTATCTTCAGCCCGTTTTCTGCCTCGTTTCGGTTTCCATTCTGGTACCAATGCCCGCAACGCCAGATCCTCTTCCAACGGAACTCCGTCACGGTCCTCACTAGCGGGAGCATTTGATAGAGGGAGCTGTTTGTAGTACACATGATCATGTCCGAGTAGATATTCAAAGAATGCATCTACATGCATCGCGCGCATCCAACGCTGTATACTCAGTCAGTACCGCAACGAATTTCAAGGTGCGCAACTTGCCTTCAAGCGGACAGCATACTGCTGCACTTTTTGAGTGCTTTGTTTCTTCTCCATTGAAGGAGGCTCCACCCCCAACTCGATCGCTAATTGGATCCAGGTCTTGAGTTCCTTGCGATCTAGCTTTCGGATAAGTTCCCACAAAACATAAATGCTAAAGTTCTTCCCATCACTGCGAGGCGGAACTCGAAAAGTTTTTCTCAACTCGCTGGAATCAGCCGAAGCCGGCACATTAGGGTTGCAATACATGATGAATGCCACATAGGCGTCATCGATCGTTTCATCTGTGACTTCCCGGGAAGGGAGAGCTCGATGCTCGGCGTCCCCTTCGCCTTCGGGGTCTCTTGGGAAAGGTTGACGAGAGTCCAGGTCGGTTAGCGGAGGAGACATGGATATGCCCGTGCGCAGTGCTGATGGCGGCATCAAGCCGCCGGACAAGGGACCTCTGGGCGATGATTGCAGGCTGCGCGGAGTCTCTTTACGTCGCATTGGCGGAGATTGAGATGCGGCAAGCCTGCTTCTTGTACTTCCTGGAGACTCACTGCGTAATGGGGTTTCGAACACAGGTGGATACCTAGCGAACTGCTGGATAACGATTGAGCTGTTCGTGTCCGCGGGTTGCGGTACTGAAGCTTTGAAAGTCGATTCCATGTTATTGCAGTATATAATCCGAGACAATCTAAGCGCAAGTAAATTATATCGTAAAGTCAACCAGACCAAGACGCCTGATCGCTAATGAACGCTGAGTCAGAAGTCGTTAAACGTCGCAGCTGTTCAAAGCAATCACAGCGGAGAGCAAAGACATCAATGGCTCATGGCGCCGGCAGACGGAGAAAAGAGAAGAAATGACAGCAAGATGGTAATAACATTGCCGCTAATTCGACAGCAGTTCAATGAGTCGTTGCGACACCTGGCCGGGGGAATGGTACTAGTAGTACTAGTCGTAGTCGTCGTGGAGTGATCACCAGAAGAACGAGGACAAGAGAAAGAGAGATGAGGAGACACGCACGGACTGGTACTACGTACTACCTCGACTAGTCCCCTGATTTTCTATTTTAAGAGGCGGGGCTTGCCGCCTGCCGCTGCTCGCCCAGAGTCGCAACTTCCTCCTCATTTCCTTGGCAGTTGGCACTTGCCGATACAGACTCGTGTTCACGTGATGTGGGACATGGTCTTTGTCTCTGGGTCTTATCGATAAGAGATAAGATAAAGCATGAGTCATTCTGCCGGAATTCCTCCATTCGGCCATCATGCAACCGGCAGCTAATCACGGCCTGCCTTTCTGCCTTTCTGCCTTTCTGCCTTGCTGCCTTTCCTTGAGCTCCTTCCGTCGCGCGAATTATCGTCGTCGGCCGCTCTTGCCTCCGACTCCACTGCTTATGGTACCCGTCAATTCTTCTTTCCTGCCTCTCTGCTTCATTCTATCATCCTCACTCACTACACGATCTTCCTCCTTCATTTCTTGTCGCTCTCCTTTCAGACTCTCGCTCACTACACGCAGTATGTAACTGATATCGTATGCAAAGTTCGACCAACAACGACAAGCTGCAGGAGCTAACTCAAGCTGCCCCACTTGTTGCACTCCGACTAGCTGCTTCAGGCCCGACTGGCTCATTAGCTGCTCGCATTAATGGTTTCTTCGCGGCGGGCTGCTGTGAGTACTACCACCGCGGTGGGGACCCCATCTCGTCCGGTTCGGAGTAACAGACGTCAAATCACATCATACAACGAAAGTTCATCACCAAACACCACCTCATCCGAGAGCGAGTACGACGACCAGGACGGCGCAGAGGAGATCACTGCCGCCGCCACATGGAGACGCTCCTCTACCAAGCGACGTAACATCCGCACCCAAACTGGTGCATCTGCGTCAGATAGCCGACCTAAACGCACAGTCACCAAGCCAAGAACGTATCAAGAACCCTCCTCGGACGAGGACCTGGACAGCGTGATTGCTCGCTACCCGGAAATGGTGACTCCTTCTAACAAGGATTCGCAGTCTGCGCATCGACCCTCTCGGACTAGTGCTCGGCAACGACAGCAACATGCGGACGCTTCTCTAAGCAAGAGAAAGCGAACTCCCGCGCAATCACCTCGCAAGCGGCGACAGGTTGAGTCCACAATGGAGGTCAATGAGTCTGCTCCTCCCTGGCAAACTTTACCCTATCAAGTACTATTGAGCATTTTCATGTATGCATTTCCTCCATTGTCAGACACCAGACAAGGAGTCGAAACCGAATCGGGAAATGGCAAGAAGCTACTGGACATCGCGTTGCTATGTCGTGCCTTTGCAGAACCGGCACTGAGTGCCCTGTATCACACGTTGGTGCTTATGGGATCTCTCAAGGCGCATCGAATCCTGTTCCTTCTGTCGCAGCCTACCGAGAATCTATCTGTGAATTATCCTACCAAGGTGCAGGAAGTTCTGATTGATGTCCGCTTGACTTTGGTGTACAAGGCAGGGCCAACTTACGGTTACTTTGATCCCTGTAAGCTCATTCAAAAAGTTCCGCATGTCAAAACCTTTCGCCTGTTCGACTCGAATGATGGCAAACAGCCTCTGTGGGCTGATCGTACCCCGCGATGGACCTATACTTCAGAAATGTTTGAGACATTGAAGACTAGCAACCTTCGCTTACACACCTTTGATTGGAACACTCGATACATGGAGACACGAGATTTGATTGATACCATGCTGTTGCGTCACTCCGAAGCTCCATTTCAGACTATTCGTAGCCTGAACATTTTTCATATTCACTCGGATGAAGTTGTTCCCCAAAGAGAGGATGTACAACCCGACGATCAGATCATTGAAAAAGGATTAGGTGAAGCATTGTGTCGGCTTCCTGATCTACAAGTCGTGAGCTTCACCGACTGTGGAGCCGTTAACGATTTGCTTTTCACTGCAATGCCGTCGACACTAAGGTCACTCACTCTTGACAACTGTGACGAGGTAGGCTCAATAGCGTTTGTAGCCTTTCTAAACGATCGTGGATCTTGTTTACGGCAGCTCGTGCTCAAACACAACCGACATCTCAACATGTCTTTCATGACTGTTTTGAAAGATGCATGTCCAAATCTCGAAAAGCTCTCCGCCGATTTTATCATGCATAATTGGCCGCCGCACTATAATGGAATGCCTCACTTCAAGAATCTTCTCAAACCCGGTGAAATTCCAACTTGGCCTCGAACACTGCAGGAGATTGAGCTTTCGCGTCTACGTCAATTGGACAAACCCCGAGCTGCAACTTTCTTGACATCTTTGGTTGAAGCTGCCCCTGACCTTCAGGACTTGCGACGAATCAACATCAGTGCAGCAGTGCAGGCGGAGTGGCAAGACAGGGCTTCATTCCGGCAATACTGGGATGCCAAACTTCGACGAACTTTTCTTCGCAAAGATGCGGCTGTCAAAGCGGATTCGGCGACGGAACATGCTTCTCCAGAGGCTACAGCTCAACGGCACTCACACCGACACAGCGCTCGCATAGCGAGGCAGCGGCTTGCAGGTGTTGATGATGATTCAGCTGATGACTCCGAGGAGACTGATCATGTTGACGGTGGCGAAGACGACGCAGATGAAAAAAAAGCAGAGTCTACAACCGACTACGTTCAGGGAATGTGTGATGACGTGTCCTTCACTATCGACAACCTGCGTCCCACCGAAAACCAGTACAGCGAAGGCGATTTTCTCGACTCAGAGCAGAGCGGTGATGAGGACTGGGAGGGGGAAGACTGGGAGCCGGACAATGATAGACACGCGTGGTGAATACTCGGTGATTCGCGCATGGGAAATGTATCTTGTCCGATTCACAAGCTTCGATTTTCTTTTCTTAATTTTGTATCCTTTGTTCACTTCTTTTCTGGAGTCTGTCAGGTGAAGGAGTTACTGTCACGGTAGAGGTGCATCACATGATCCGGATCAGTCCAACGCACGAATTATCATCAAGATGTAAAATTATCATCAGAGGCTCGGGGGTGGCATTATCTTTTATCTTCAACAAGTGTTTCCGGACCGGCGTTTGCTTTGTCATGACTACGATGAATGAATCTCTTATCCATATCAGGCCAAGTTGAGTGAATACTCAATTAGAAGCTTAACACTTACTCCAGAGTTACGCGATACTTGGAAATGGACTTGTTGCATGGCCAGTTCCAGTAAGAAGGAGAACCGTCCAATTTTCGCTGTCATTATACGCAGTTAAGTGATCCACGATTCCCCATTCCCCATCAATGTTTGGCACTCTTCCGGGTGGTTTAAGGTCATTCCGGGTTTTTTCCAATTTTTTCCACCACCAGGCTCGATCTCCAAAGCAATCTTCATAAAGTCATAAAGAGAGAAGGATTGAAACCATAATAGAACTCAACGACCATCTCACCCCAGAAACCCCGCGACGTCTCATCGTCCCTTTCACACTAGTGAATCGCGTCGAAAATGTCATGGATGCTGAACTCATCGAGGGCATTGGCAGCAGGGCCGGGAACATAGCCATTTGTGCGACCATCAACGCGACCAGCCACAGAACGCTGGCCAAACAAGTCAACGCCGATCTGCTGTGCTGGCTCGGGTGGCGTCAAGTCCACTTCCCGCTTCAGTTTCTCCTTTCCTTCTTCCTTCTTGACCTCGTCGGTGATGGACATTGTCTCTGACTTGTCCAAGCTGATAACACTGTCCTCCTCATCATGACTATCGACCGCGATCGCATCAATCATTGATAATCCAGCAGGAGCAAATGTACTCTTTCCCGTCTTGGTGGGTGTCTCTACGTATTTTTTCTTGCCCTTCGCCGCGCGTGCGCGAGAGGAGGATGCTCCGCCCGATTTGACGACACCGCGGCCACCACTGGCATTACCACCAACGGCCTGAACTCGAGGGATACGCGGGGTCTTGGGTGCGGTGGCAGCGTCGCTTTCGGACCCACGAGGCGGCTTGCGCACGCCGCTTTTCTCGACTTCCTTTTTGAGTACGTCTGCCAGTTGGCGGCATTTGCATAATTGATTATGAATCGAGCGGTCTGTCGCGCCGCAGCCGTAGGCCAAGGCGGTACTCGTTACATCGATCTAGCAGAATATTCAAAGATGTTAGCGGTGTTGTTCATTGTGGTAGAGTTGATGTAAATCATTGGAGGAGAAGGATCACCATGTACCTTGATGTTTGGGTTGCCGGCGTAGATCGCCGCGACGAGGCGGGAGTACGCCTGTGGATCTTGCCAGTTTACCATTGGGGTCAGGGAGGTGAGCGGTGTTGAGTTTGGTATTACTTCTGATCTGGAGTTTTCTGCGAGGAGGAGATGGCGGATAGGACTGGACTTCCGTTTTGGAACGTGTGAGCTTACTGAGTCAAAGGTCAGATCTCGATAGACGAATCAGATCAGAGTGTAGAGATAGTGAGACCGGACTCCCGTTTGGGCGAAGAGTTGAAGATGCTGTAAGGATGTAGAGCGGAGCTTCCTGCTATTACTCTAGACTAGTTGGGGAGGAGAAAATATCTGGTGGAGGTGACTGGAGCCTTGGAGAACAAAAGAAGATGGGAAAAGAGGAGAGAGAGGAATATGGAGGAGAGGCGTGGTAGATTGTGTAAGAGGGAGAGTAGAGGAAGCTGAAAGCACTATGGAAAGTCTGCTTGTGAAGAGACAAGAAGAGGACGCGAGGGACACTGAGCGCTGGAGGAGATGGTTGGGGATGGCCGTGGGTCAGAGACACCACCCACCAATAGACAAGTAAGAAGAAAGACTTAGAGGGAGAGATTCTTCTGGAATATCAAAACCAAATAGATATTTCTTTGTCTTGTTTGTCCTGTGTTATGTCTAGAAGAAGATAGGTTAATCGAGTCGAGGCTGGTATGCCATGCCCAATCACCTCACTGTTACTTTGAATCAAAACACCTCACAATTGAGATCTACTGTATCGGCCACCTCAGCAACGACTTCAAGCCGGACATTTTGATCCTTAACATCTCAGCCACTTCCTCATTACAGCCAATCATCTTCCTATCTATCAATTCCCAGCCAAACAGACGGTGGCTCAGTTCTTGCTGGAAGTTCCCTTCAAACCAGCAGATATCTGACATACAAACACCAGTAAGTGGAGCCATAAAAAAGGCCTTGTGAGTACTTCTTATGTAAGAGCGTTTCTCGGAGTCGTTTGCTTGACTTGACCAGCCACCAGTCTCTGGAGGGAGGTATAAATCGGTGACGAGAGCTTCACTTACTCTTCTTCTGTACGTTCTCTCCATATCTTCTCCTAACCTCAAGTATTACTTCTCTTCCTTTCTGTTCCACTCAAATCATACTTCAGATCTCATCTCAATCTTCGATCACACTCCTCAATATCATTCGTTATTCAGTCTAACAAGCTCTCTTCAGAGAGGACTACTTTCGGTCTACGGAATCAACTTACATCACACACAACATCTTGCAAAATGCCTATACACTGGACGCTGACTAATGAGCGTTTGGTATGAGCTGCTAGCCAAACCCCATATTCAAGAAGTATTATCACTGATGACCGCCAGCTCTTTCTGCGTATATTGGAGTTGTCGAACACCGCCATCGACTACAGAAAAGTCTCTGACACCTGGCGTGAGTTTTGTATGCATCAATGCACTCAATATTGGCATGCTAACTTGATACATGCAGCAAATGCAGACGAGCGACCAACTCCCCGCGCTGTCTCGGAGCATATCTTCAAGTTAAGAAAACTCGCAAAGGCCGGATCTGCAGAAGGCAACACCGCGGTCTCGACCCCTAAAACCCCTCGGACCAAGACAGTCACACCCCGTGCGAGCGGAGGCGCTCGTGCTAGCGCGGGCGGTTCGACTGCCAAATCCAAGCGCAAGCACAACGCTGTCGCTGAAACCTACGACTCTGACAATGACTTTAATCCCGCCGGACGCAGCCGCTTGAAGAGGGAAGAGGACGTCGACGACCTTGGCCCTCTGCCTGAAGAAACGCCCAGCAAACGCGCGCGAAAGCCCACTCAACATCTCAACATGGCCGCGTATGCAGAGAGTGGTACCGAGGCAGAAGATGACGGGAAGGGCCCAGATCGACTCAGCTCGGTTGATCCTGAGTATGCTCCTGCTGTGGAGGAGGATGTATTCGAGATGCCTTATGCCTATGAGTGAGGTACGTTCTTTCTTCAAATCCCGTTGTTGTTGTTCTCGGACCTGCTTGCAGATATTGAAAAAGGTCGATACAGTGAACAGACATCACGTACGGAGAGCGGGAATGAACCTGAAAAGTACGACTTATTTTTATCAAAGATAGCCAGAATGTTCTTGTTTTGCAAATTGCGTTGCGGTGATAGTTGTCAAGGGGCTTTAATCCGGCACACTGTGGCTTTGGGAAAAAGTAATTATGATTTCGGGGGTACAATCAGAATGATATCTTTCTGTTTTTCTGCTTCAGGACTGTATTTCTTTCGGGATTTTTCTTTAAAAGCTTGGGACAAGTCTCGGAATAATCATAATTAGAGTGCTGATTTGCCTACAACTCATAGACGGAATTCGCCAGAGACATGTGTGCTTTTCGTAGTCGTCACCCAGGTTCGGTCATTCGTAGCAATAGGTTGATCGCCAACTCTGGGGATTTAGGTGAACATTCTCTTCAGCAACTATTCTCTATGCGACTTCAATTATTCTGGCCCTTCTCTGGTGTAAACAATAGATCTTAGAATCCCATTTGATCGACCCGAGGATCCATAGACTTTTGTCGATTTAACTAGGTTGAATGCAAAACCACCCTGATCCCTTGCCATCCCCCCAAAACATCTCGAGTCGCATAAAACCATTCCAAACCCCGGAGCCCCGTCCCACCTCGTGTCTGTATAGCTCGCTTGGCTCTTGAGCAGAATTCAGACATCTTCCTCGGCGCAGGGGGTGACCTTGCGCTTCTTTGGGGTGGTAATCGCGTCGTTGGTCTTTTTCGGGGTCGATACTTCGAAGCTGGCGCCTTTCTTCTTGATATCGTAAAAGCGCTTGTAGACAGTCCTCTCTGTAAAGCCTGTTTCATGAGACCTGTTAGTTCTGCTCGCTGAATTCGCACAGACAATGCTCGATCGCGCCGGATGCATGTAACGTCAAGGGGAAGGTTTACCTTCACCCAGCTCTTCGGCAATTTTGGCATAGTCGATTGCATTAGAGTCGAGAGAATTGATCAGTGCCATGAAGAGCTGAATGGTTCAGGTGTCAGTCGCATCCTAAACAGGTCTTTCTGAAGCTGATATCAAGATCACTCACCTGGCCGTTCAACTCCGGTGTCCATGCAACACGCTTCTTGGAAGAAGCGTCCTGAGTAGAAGCCATATCTGTGGGGTTTCTTGAGCTGGGATCTGATGCTCAAATACGGCCAAGCAAGAATGCTTGGAAAATGGATTCGGCAGTGATGAGTCTTGGCTCAAATCTAGTGTTGATGTAAAGAGAGGAGAATGAGTTGTAGGAGAAGGAATTGGGAAATGAAAAGTAACTCAGTAGCTCTCTCAGATGGACTGCGAGGACGTCAAAATCCGAGTGCTCACGTGGCTATCTATCTCAGGAAATTCCCTTCTCTCGACAAGTCTCTATTTCCTGATTCTAGACGGTGGGACACAACTTTCTTTGTGGTAGTCTGTCCGAGAAGCGATTAGCGCTTGATGCCTTGAACATACAAAGTTGTAGGCGATTTTGATTTTGTTTGTCTCTTCACGTGAATCTGCTTTCTCAACAGAACAGTCTCAAGTTTGCGCCACTTCTGCCCTCCTCAGCCCCCCATTGCCTGTCTATAAGTTTCCCTCCCTCTTACCATCTTCTTCATCTTACTTCTCTGACCATAGCTATCAAGTCATCATCACCAAGCAATCTATGATTTAAGATTCAGCTCTCCCAGATATCTTCAGTCATACACACCTGTTCTCACAACTTGAACCTTAAACCACCGCAACAATGGTTGTCTGGTCTGATCAGGTCAACACCAGATTCCTCATCACTACCCTACAGCAGATCACTCCTCAGATCTCCCGCGAGGTCTGGAAGAAGGTGGCTGAAATCATGGGTCCAGAATTCACTGCTGAGGCTTGCCGGTAAGTTTTCACTAGGCTTTCCCCCATTCTTCCATTATCACTGCATCTGCTAGCCGGTCCGCTGAATTCTTGTTTTGATGGCTCAATATTTCCCTAACGCTCCCCACAACATGATTATATGTTGATCATCTTTGAGACATCAAACAAACACTGATATGCCCATGTTTCTATTCGATACAGCCAGAATTACGGGAAACTTCTCAAGGCTCACGGTACCGCTATTGCACCTGATACCCCCGGTAAAGCCGCTGCCGGTCCATCAACTCCCAAATCGAGCCGTAAACGCAAGGACGTTGCTACCGACAGCGCAACTCCTTCAAAGCCCGCCTCTTCCAAAAAGCAGAAGAAAGTCAAGCCTGCTCCTGACCCCAAGGTCGAAGACGACGACGAATATGAGGAGAACTTGGTTCCACCACCAACTCCATTCGTCAAGAAGTTCGTTGCTGCTGACGATTCCGACTAAGCTTCACGAGCTGTAAGTATTCCAGTCCAGATTCTGGTAAGAAGAATTTCTGATTAGCCTATAGTCCTTCACACAGGACACTCTTTGTCACGACAAACGAGAGGTTTTGTAGGCTATGCTGCTTTTTTAGAAGGTCTTGATTTCTACTTTGTCATGCTATGGGATTACGGAATTTGCGACAGAACACAGGCTTAGCCACGCTTGGAAGCATTTTTCAATCAAGATTATTCATTCAGGTCACTCACTTTCTCTTGTTGAATATTACCGATTTCTCTTCGTAGCGAAGTCTTTCGGTGTTTTCCATTCGACAAACCGGAGGTAAATTTTGTAGGGATTGATGGTAATGACCAGAAGTTTTTTCTTTCGGGATATTCCCTCTACTGAAGTGTATGTTTATTATAGATCATTGTCCCTACGCTGCTGCTGGTAGTACAGATGCTCTTTCATTTTGATTAACGGTCATATGCGTTATTAGCACAGGACGATCAACTTAGGGCTACAGTCACCATGTGACCACAGACCAGCCTCGGCGATCCTGACAAAGCGTCATGAATTCCACCACAGAGCTGCCATATGGAAGCATATTTAGTGGGAGATTTGCTGATTGTTTGATCTCTACTTAGAGAAATAGATACTCGATGCCTAAGATTCCTCGGAGCCCAACACAATGTTCTTTCAACACAGATGACAGCAGTCAGAATTTACAGCCTTGTCTAGTTGTACTATCTTTTGCGCAGGTACTAGAATCTTGTAATCATCATCAGGTACTGGTTAGTATCTTTGTCTCCGTATTCATCAGTGGAGTTGACACAATCTCTACATGTTCAACTCTATAATGTGGAAGCTGATAAAGAAGAACCTGGATACAAAGCTTAGTGAAGTCCATGTGGCTATAGAAGAGGACACCTGGTCCTGTCATGTATAGAGTCATAGACTACAGAACTCTTCAATTCTCTATCAAAGAAGTAGGAATGCACAAAGTGTATAAAGATCACATTGGAAGATCTTTCTATGTCTAAGCAAGCAGAATACCTATCATTACTCTGTGTAAATAAGGCAGTAGCTTTCATTCAACACGATGGACTCCTTCTTTGAATGATTGATGTCTGAATAGTTTAAGCCGATATATCTATCCTGAATTGCTGATAGTCACTCTAAAGCTCCCATTCCAATCGTTAACATTGATATTAGATTTGCAATCAATATTCCTCCTGTGCCGAGCAACAGAGCACTGTTCTCAATTCACTCATATCATGACGACCATCAGACGCAGCAAAACCATGCCAACTGAAGGCCATGCAACCAGATTTCTTTACACAATCCTTAAACAGTTGGATCTCAAGTCTGTAAGTTATCAACTCTTAGCTTTCAAAAGTCTCTAATTGATCAGCTACTGACAAGGTACAGATTGATTGGAGTCTCGTCGCAACAGAACTAGACATCTCTAACGGCCACGCGGCACGCATGCGCTACTCGCGCTTCAAACAGCAAATGGAAGGCTCATCAGCAACCGCCATTCCTAAAATTGCAAAACCCAAGAAGGCGAACGGCAGATCCGACCTGGGCAAATCATCCAAACACTCCGCAAAAGTAAAGAATCCTTACGATAAAAGCAAGAATTTTAATGACGCTAAATGTGGTAGCGGCAGCTACGGTTTGGAAGGGGGCCTCAACGTCAAGAAGCGCCCTGCTTGGGATGACTTCATGAAGCGGGATGACAACATGATGGGAGCTTACGGAGTCATGAGTGCGGAGCAGATGAACAATTTCACGCCAGTGATGTATGATCCGTTCTCAAACGCGGCGTCGTACTGGACACCGTCCGCTGGAACGATCTTGGCAACTGATTCTTCGACGTATCCATACGTGATGTCTATGCCTGACATGCAGCAGCAGAGACAGCAGCAGCAGCAGCAATTTCCTGTTGATCCCTTTGCAAATATGTATTTTGGGCCGACGCCGCAACTGCAGAATGGAGAGGCTATGAACATGTCACTCAACCAGGGCTGGGCTCCACAAAGTTTCGATCAGATGTCTCTCAACGACCAGCTCGGGCAAAATCATACCAATCCCGCTGCTGCGCAATTTGCAGCAAATAGAGACGCCACACCTACACCTGCCACTGCCTTAGCGAATCCGCCAGATTGGAACAGCCACATGGACCTCTGCTTCTCGGGCTGTTGCCAACAACCTCCCCCTTATCCTGCCATGCCATCGCTATATCCGGATGTGCCTACTACAGACCAGTCCGAGGATTCGTTGTTGGCTGCACCGCTCGCCGAGCCTTGGGTACCTCCACCACCGCAGAACCAGTGGATTCCGATCAAGCCAGAGCCAGGCGAGGATGGGAACGGTGACGATATTTTTGTTAAGGTAGAACCTGATGCGTGATCTTGAATGTAGAAGAATGGAACTACTTTTCGCTTTTTGTGTCCTTTATTGTATGAGATTCCCTATGGGTCTGACTAAAACGGAAAGAATTGACCTCCATTCCGAAAATTACCCACATAGGCAATATTTTCCGCATTCGGATGATCGCCTCAAGGATTCTGTCGAACTGCACTTCTGAGCATGAAAAATGAAAGATGATTCAGTTCAAGGGTGCCATGGTATAATGTAAGCCAGCATCTACGAGATCAATGCCCTGGCGTCTCGAGAGATTGGGTGGGAACATTTTATTAACAATTTTTCCACACACTTGGATAGGGTTCAAGGTCAATGGATTAACTCTACACCGAAATGAACTACGCTGGATACGGCGATACAGCCAGGTGAGTAGTCAGGGAAATCCATCGATCATTCCAACACAGCCCGTGACTAGCTTTCGATGTTTCGCTCCAAGGTTCGTCGTTTCTATAGGCTACCCAACTGGCTAATTGCTCGTTAGTGTCTGTGGCTGTCAGGATTGTGCTGATAAAGGCGGTAAGACATCATCAGAGTCTAGTGGTATTGGCGATGGATTTTCGTGCGGAGGAGGAGTTAGTTGGTGTGTGACTACAGACATCGGTGTCGATGAATGCCCATACCTAGGTATGTAAGTTGTAGTCACTTTGTCTTACAGAGGTCTGCTCGGTACTTTGCAGTTCACAGGTAAAATGAACCTGATGTCTCGTGTTGGCTTCGTTCCTCCATTCGAATATTGCAAATAGCATGAGAGTAGCGAGTCCATGTAGGTCATATAAGAGCAAACTATAAACGGAATCTAAGAGTATCGGAGTTTATATACGATTTTGATATGCGAAAAGAAAAGGTACTTAAACATCACATAGTCTGCGGTTTTCTGCTTCCCTTAAGCTGGTCTTGGTAGAAGATGACCGTGTCAACTACACTAAGGGTGTCTCAATTACATCCATGCCATAGCTAGCTGTGAAGCAAGCCTGCCAAATCCTGACATACGTACATACTAATGCGAGTCATGGCTGTTGCCGTTGTGATTGGTGGAAAAATGAAGCTCTGCTTTTAACCGAACAATGGCTAATTCTATGGAGGCTATTTTTGGTCTAACCCTAACATGAGATAGCATGAGGATATATGGAGCGTGTTTTTACCTGATGACAAAAAATGGGAAAGATGAATTTCAGTATGATTTATCAAGGTCTCTTCTCGTAACTGTCTAGGCTCATCCCGACGGCTCTATAGTACTATGCCGACCTAATGCATCCAATGATCCGGAGGGCGATCAATCTTCAGACCTTGCCCCAACGATGAATCCTCGTTCTCTTCTCACCAGCGCCAAACATCTCAATTATATCAATGCTTTTCAAAACTTCATGGGCAGCTTTTGGATTCACGATATCAATCTTTCCATCGCCCGACTCCAGAACGCCGTTCACGATAAATTGTAGCCCATCAAAAGCATCGTCTTCTGGAGTCTTGAGGTTGGGGTTGAATGCAGTAACGGTACCAGGACGAATAAGGATCGGCAACGACGAAAAGTCGTGCTTTTCTGTATACCATTGACCCGGCTCATACGTCTTTTCGTGATCGAACCAAGAGGCCCATTTTCCCTTGCTGTCATTTTTGTCGTTACGCGGGACGTAGAATGTGACAGTTCCATCTTCGGTGAAGACGGGTGCCACGAGTAAGTTGCTGCCAAACATATACTGTGTATCGATGGCGTAGGTGTTAAGATCATCCGGGAATTCGAGGAACATCGCCCTCATTAGTGGGACGCCGCTTTGATGCCCATGCAGAGCCTCTTGCAAGAGGTACGGAGTCAGGGAGATCTTGCGCTTCACGCATTCTCGGAGTACTTCGCTGCAGTCTTCGCCGTATATCCAGGGAACACGGTACGAGCTGGAACCATGCAGACGGGAATGAGATGACAAAAGGCCAAATTGGACCCAGCGTTTGTATAGCGCTGGTGGCGGTGTTCCCTCAAACCCACCAATGTCTGATGCCCAGAAGATATAGCCTGATAACATCAAACTGAGTCCACCACGTAAGGACTCCGCCATTGCTTCAAAGGTGCTTTCGCAATCTCCGCCCCAATGAACGGGGTATGCTTGGCCTCCGGGAGCCGTGCTGCGAGCGAACAAGAGACTGTTTGCCTTGCCTACACGGCTTATCATGGCTTCGTAAACGGCTTTGTTGTATAGGATCGAGTAGTAGTTGTGCATTCGTCCTGGGTCGGAGCCGTCATGGAACTTGACGTTTTGGAATGGGATACGCTCTGCAAAGTCGGTTTTGAACGAATCGACGCCCATATCCATCAGGCGCATCAGATGATTTGTGTACCATTTTGAGGCCTCGGGATTCGTGAAATCGACTATAGCCATGCCGGCTTGCCACATATCCCATTGCCAGACAGAGCCGTCAAGTCGCTGTGAGCCACGTCAGCTACTGAGAGCTTTGTCATTTGGTGTTCCTCATACCTTGATAAAGTAGCCCTTCTCTTTACCCTCTTTAAACAATGGTGAAGCCTGTCCGACATATGAGTTGAGCCAAACGCTGATTTTTAAGCCACGCTCTTTTAGGCGTTTCAAGTACGCGGTGGCATTAGGAAAGTAGTCCTCGTCAAACTGCAAATCACACCATTGGTATGATTTCATCCAGAAAGCATCGAAATGAAAGACACCTAGAGGAATGTCGCGGTCTCGGAATCCATCCAGGAACCCAGTGACCGTCTTTTCGTCGTAGCTCGTAGTGAAACCTGACAGGACTAGTTAGCTTATTGATTGACTTCTTCCGACAGGATTCAACATACTCGTAGTGAGCCACAAATTATAACTCCAAGCAGGCACCAAACTCGGCTGGCCCGTCAACGCGGTATATCTCCTTAACACTTCCTTAGGCGTTCCACCGAAGATGATGAAATATTCTAATTCCTGACCCGGAACCGATATATTGACTCTCGTCGTCCTCTCCGACTGGAGCTCGAGACTCACTTTGCCCGCATGACGCACGAAGACTCCATATCCCTTGGAACTGAGGTAAAATGGAATGTTCTTATACGCCAGTTCTGAAGAGGTGCCGCCATCTTCATTCCAAATATCGACTCGTTGGCCATTCTTTACAAACGGGCCGAATCGTTCGCCCAATCCATATAGCTTCTCATTCACGCCGAGGTTGAGTTCCGCGAGCATGTATCCCTCATGCTCAACGTATAGACCGTCCGACCAGCGAGTCTTGTCTGTCGTGCGATCTCTGACATAACCAATTGAACGGAAAGAGTGGCCCGTCAATGTCTGACCGGCGTCGCCAGACCAGGCAAAGTCCAGTTCGTTCGGGGCTGTTTTGATCTTAAGACTTGCAGGTCCGCTTTGAACATGGACTGAGTCGTTCGTTTGCTCAATCTTGGAATGACCGGTAGTCGAGGCGATTTGGTAGTGTGGTCCGTTATCAACTTCGCCAGCCCTGGAACTCAATGTTACCTCATATCCATTAATCACGCTTCAATGATACAAGTCTTCACAGTGTGACCTACCAGTGGACCAACTTGACCCCAATGATTCCTTCCAGCGGAGAAGTGACTTCAGCGGATATCGTCGCTGAAGATTATTAGCTATGTCAACATTGTAAAGAGAGGCGAAAAGCAACGAAATGCGTACGAGAGTTCAATGTATCTCCCCTGTGTCGCTGATACTTATTTAGTAGTAGACGAACAACATCTTGCTCTACCGACACCCGTTCAACATTGCTCATCCAATCTATCGTGATCCCCTCCTACCAAATAGTATGAGCTTCTCAGTTCACTTCAAGGAGCGCATATGACAGTCAAACTTACGCGGAGACACCACATTCCGTCGGTGAACTTCATCTTGCCGTCAATGTATGTACTGGTCCGACGAGATAGCTTTTTCGTGACTTCCAAGGTTCTTGAAACAACTTCAAACAAAGTTGGAGAAACTTGAAAGCAACAAAAAGCCACGCTGCTATTGACAATGTGTGGCCTCATTAGGCTGTTGTCAGCTCATAATAGGCTAATATCCAGGTTATTAGGGCCTGCGGAGAAATTGTCCCTATTGCGGGGTAAGCTCCATTGATCAAATATCGGCTGCAAGAATTTATGTATAGTCATAGAGAGTGTGAAAATATTTCCGGCAAGGTTCTCATTGTATATCTCACATTTACTGACTTTGATCATGTACTGGCGGCGGCAAACAGTTGTTCTCTATAAAAGGATGGGTGAGTGATTACGTGGTCAAGCCCCGATAATTCGAAAACGAGAATTCTAGTAGCATTGTGATGATACGAACGCTTTGGGATATAAGTGTATAGTGTTTTCACGAACATACCAGGCTCTCGCAAGGCATTGCGAAGCTCAATCCAGTGCTTGCCTTCCTAATCAGACATTGTATTGACCCGCCAACTTGCTCAAGGCCTTCCTCGCCAACGTGTCCTTCAAATACATCCATTCAACAAGGTCCCGAGGTTGAATACTTAGTCAACGCGCATCTTGACCAACTGATCTACATATGACGCATCACTCTTGCATAGATGGCTGATTTCGCTGTTGAAATGGTGAGCCAATCCCACCATCTAGTCGACACGCACTCGCCTACAATTCTAGGGACACGAATATACACTGGGCCTACCTGCGGTAAGCCTAGCTACGCACACGATACATAATATGTTGCTAAGGGGTTTGAGCGTGGGGCTTAGATATTGTTTATGTACATCCAGGAGCGTCGACGCGTCGGGTACCTATAATAAGAGCACATAACAATGTATAATAGTACAACCTATGACTAAAAATAAAGGTTATACCACTCTATTAAGTCCCTTATTACCATGTCACTACTTAGTGAAAGCTACTCAAAAATTACCAGAACCTCATATCACCACGTAGCTGTGGGATCGCCATGCTTTCAACCAGTCCTTAGCAGGAACCAGGTGTTGCCACTATTTGAAGCGAGAGCATATCGGATTCACCAGAAATGAGCGTTGGCATCATGAGATGTTCGATGTGAGAGCTGCTTGTGGTCCAGTATGCTATATACACTCTTCTGTGAGCGAGAGGATGACTTCTTTTGGCAAGATATACCTCGACAGAATACGACGGAGCCAGCCGTCAGATTTCATTCAATATCCTCCCTTAGCATCAAGGCGAACATAGACTCTCACTGGTCAACTGAGGCCAGTCATTGGTGCAATAGGTGCAAACGCGCATTCATACAAACAGACTTTTTCGTAAGTATAAATAGTCTCCTCCTCTCCTCTCCCCTACTTTCTTCCTCTTCATCTTCTCTCTTTGGCTACTCATCATCCTCCAGCCCTTCAGATACCATTCACATCAGTCGAAACCCTTGTCTCTCTTTGATTCCATCTCAAGGTATGGGCAAAGATATACATATATGCTCTATGGAGTCATCCCACCCTTTTAGCTAACTCTCATTTTCAAGTTCCGACACCACCTTCGAATCAAAGTATCTCCACCGACCAAGATGCCTCCAAAGAAGTCTCTCGACAATGGCTCTATCCAAGCAGACCTCAATCGACCCGATGAGACTGCTCTTCTGTTTTCAATGGAATGTCTCAAGGCCATTGATGACAATGGAGTCGTGAGTTGCACCTTGTCCAGCTTCTCATCAAATAAGACCGGCTTCCTAAACTGACTTTCATTCAGCTCGACATGGGTGCTTTGTCCAAAGCCATGGGCCACACCAACGTCATGTCCACTCGCAACGCTTTTGCGCGATACAAGAAGCGATGGGGTTTCGGAAACATCCAGACCAAGACTACAACAGGTGGCTCAGCTGCTGTGACTGACCAGGGTGCCGATGGTGGTACTTTTCCTCTTTCTATCGCATTCTTATCTTTGTCTACTATTTTCAAGAGTTTGCTAATGCTCGTTCTGAATTTGCGCAACAGTCGCTCTCAAGCCCAACAACGACACCAACAAGGTTGCGAAGAAGCGTGGCCGTCCTGGCGCAAAGGCTTCTCCTACCAAGAAGTCGACTGCTACCGTTGACTCTAGCGACGACAACCAAGGCGCCGCTGATGTTAAGGCCGAGGTTTCAGACACTGACTAAGTCGACATCGCGGTAGGTCTTGATGCGGTACCACTATCACTTCGAAACGACAATTCTCGATCTGGGCATAGACTGGGGAATCTTTGTTTTTCTTTCCATTTTCGTCTTCCTTTAGGGGATGGTCAGGACTATACACATTAGTGTTTTGGGCGATGCTTGGCAAGAAAGCAGAATAAATCAGATGAATTAATTGAATATTGAAACGGTATATCTCGTCTGAAGCTCTTTCTGATCTAGTCGCTCGATGGAATCATTCGTTCATGTCGCTAGTAGTCGCTTTGCTGCCTAAGGCCTCATCTGCAGATACACGCTAATCCTCTTCAGGAATAAGATATAATCCGTGCTAGTGACCTAGTGTGCCTGAATGCTGGGGCAGCAAGATTGACTCCACTCTTTAATCAGCTAAGCTAACTGATCCAATGCTCTGCTGCCCAAACGAGCCACCTTTTTTAAAAAAAAAAAATATGCCGTCAAAGATGTCTGGTTTCTCCTGAGCAAGTTCTGTAGACTCACGTCTGATTACATTTACATTATTTTCTGAGCAGCCGATATTCGTTGTGAGCTTCATTGCTATCCATGGCCGCACAAGAGCCCCAAGATAGCGCGGGCCCCTCGACTCCGCCGCCCTCGTTACCAGAAGGATGGTCAGTTACAGTGCATTCCTGATCTCACATGAAAGAGGGCTCTTTTTGACTTGTATCAATCATAGGCTAGCACAGTGGGAGGGCGTCTCACGCAAATGGTACTACGTCCAGCGTGCAACGGGCAAGTCGCAATGGGACATCCCCACGGAACCCGTCATATTAACTCCCTCCACCACCCCCGGCTCAATCGGCGTTGGTCCAACGCAAGCACCTCGCGCCGGATCGCAGTCTCTATCGCCGCAGACGTTGGCGGCTGATTCGCCGAATCTAAGTGCTTCGTCCACTTCCACTTCCGCCAGAGGGATTCTTAGTGGTCTTTCGTCGTCATCGGGGACGGCTACTGCGAGACCCAGTCTGTCCGTATGAATGTTTTGAATAAGTGGCTTTGTCTAAAGGAGGTGGCTGATGATCTTTGGTTTAGGGTGTACTTGGTTCGGGAGGAAATTCGGCGATTACGCAGATTGCGGATAGGGTAATTGGGAGAATTGCGAAGGATATTATCCCTGGGAAACATGCGAGTCAGTCATCATCGCCGTCGCATGGAGGGTATGGGTCGGGCCATAATACAGTGCAGAGTCAGGTATGGGTAATTAGCAATTACGAATCACTATGTGGCGCACTGACAGTGGCGGCAGGCTGGACACAATTCCTACGGCTATGCATCTACAGGTCAATCTGGCACATACACTGGAAACGCGCCGCAATATCATCCTCAAGGACAAGCGGGTTCTCAGCAAAACGAGTTCACTCAACATGCACCTGCAGGTACTTCAGTATATCCTCCGCAGTATCATGCAGGTCAGCCTGCACCGCCCAATCAATACGTTATTACTCCTGGACATCAACAGCCGTGGCCGAATCAGAACTCTTTTCCTCAAGATTCTCATCCCGCATATCAGCAGTCTGAGCCATATGGTCAACCCGCAGGAAACATACCGCCTCAACCTGAGTGGCAGGCCAGCGCACATCCGCCTGTTCCTCATTCTACGAAGCCGGGGACTCAGCCACCACAGCCTAACCCTTACACTCCGTCTGCAATAACTCATGGCCATCCGCAAGCGAACAACAATTATCAACCTCCTTACCAGCAGCATACTCTTCATCATATGAATACAAAACCACCAAATGCCTATGATCACGGCCAGTATGATCCTCATCACCAAGCCATGCATGGAAATCCAGGCGTAGGGGGGCCAATGCCACCTGGCCAACAACCACCCCAACAGTACGCCAACGGTTACCAGCAATATCCATCGGTTCCAGGCTCTCAGCAACCATCGCCATATTATCATAACAATGGAGTACCTGCACCTCTACCGGGTCAACTGCCACAGCACAATAATCTAACATCACCGCCAAACAGTATCCACAGCAATACTCCATCTCACAACCCGGCGTACGCCGTAGAGCTACCAGACAATCAACCGGTGAACATGCAAAACCGTCCGCCTAGCCAACAACAATACGGCCAACCGCAACAAACATATCCACATCCAGGTCTACCTTTAAAGCCTCACCAGCAGCCACCATCCAACTCCATGGGTATGGGTGTCGGTCTTGGTCCTACACCTATGCGGCATACACCAACAGATCCATCATTCGTCAGTGGACCGTGGACGGCGCCGCCTGCAAACACGAGTCATCACTACCCACCGAACCGATATAACAACAACCCCGGCGGCTACTAGTTTGTCTCTACTATGTAATCTCTTTCTGTACTCTTTCTTTGTCCCAGTGCTTTTGGCGGCGTTACTGTTTCTTGCTGTCCTTAAGAAGACGATCATGAATGATGGCGTTGGAAGGTATCCTTCATATCCAAGTAAATAGATTTAGAGCTCCAGCTGTTAGTATACTCATATCAAAAGCCACTCAGGTGTGATATGAAATTCTTGAGCAGAAGAAATGATAAAAGATATAGAAACGATTCTTCTCCTCAGCCCACCAATCATATCAGTCCATCTAGCTCCTCTGTGGACCCAACAACCCCATCACCAAAGCGGTGAACGCTCCTCCAGCGAAGAAAAAATATTCTGCCATGTTAGTCCGTCCAAATTTCAAAAAGTTTACAAAGCTCAACCATCACAATATTTTTCAACAATTCGCATTGAAGGCGACGAATCACAACGGAAAGACAATCATCATGGCATCCGTATATAAATCGATATCGAAAAAGAAACAAGAGCGCCTCGTCGCCGACGAAGTCCCCGAGGATGAGGATATGGATATGAATGATTTGATGGATGAAGAATTCAGCGACAGCGACGACGACGACGACGACGATGAAGAAGAACAGATCAAAGAGAATGGCGCAAATGGGCAACAAGCCGCTAAGAATGAGGGATATATGCCGAAGACGAGGGTTTTGATGCTTACGTCTAGGGGTGTTACGCATCGGTACGTTTTCTCTTCACAATTTTGGAAAGTGAGGGTGGTCGCTGACTTTGTATTGGTAAAGACACCGATATCTGCTATCCGATCTCTCCGCTCTCCTGCCCCATACACACAAAGAAAATAAACTCGACACCAAAAAGAGTGGCGGATACAACATGCTTCTCAACTCACTCGCCGAGCTCCATTCTTGCAACGTCGTCTTCTTCCTCGAGGCCCGCAAGCGCGGTCAGGATTTGTACCTTTGGCTTTCGCGACCTCCCAATGGACCCACGATCAAATTCTCGGTTACCAATTTGCACACAATGGGAGAAATGGGTACTGGATTCGCGGGTAACTGTTTGAAAGGTGGTCGCGGCGTGGTCATGTTCGACAAGTCGTTTGATGAAAAGGGTCCTGAAGCGGTGGGTCAGACTACTGGAACCGAATATCGCGGGCTTATCAGGGAGATGTTGCGCAAGGTGTTTTGTGTGCCTAAGCGTGGCGTCAAGGGTATGAAGCCATTTATCGATCGGATTATCGGCGTCTTTGGTGTCGACGGCAAGATCTGGATTCGGGTCTACGAGATCCGCGAGTCGGAGGCTGGAAGCAAGAACAAGGATGACGGAAAAATAGAGGGCAAAAAAGCAGCCAAGGGCGCAAAGGTGCCTAGCGGGCCAGAAGTATCGCTCGTCGAGATTGGTCCCCGCTTCGTTCTCACGCCTATTGTTATTCTGGAGGGTAGTTTTGGGGGTCCCGTCATTTACGAAAACAAGGAATACGTGAGCCCGAACCAGGTTCGTCGCGACATCCGCCTTGAGAAGGCTAGCCGGTATGCGCAAAGAAGGGATGTGCAGGCAGATCACGAAGTAAAGAAGTCATCTCTCGGTCTCGGAAAGGAAGGCAGAAAAAGAGATGCTTTGGATACGAGGGAAGTGTTTGCTTAGGTCTCGTTCGTTGGCAGGTTTTTCGCTTCGTGGAGATATCCTTAGGTATATGCATTACGTGCAGTTTTGCGACTGTATTCGTGGCGTTAGGGGAGTCAGTTTACATACATAGGCACAAAAGTCATCGTTATCTATAATTGTTTGAATTGGATTAATATCTAGACTAACATCGATGCGCTGGCTACAGCTTACATAATCCAAACCCCCAGACTTGGCGCGGCCGTATAAATAACTTAAGCTGCCAACCGCGTCCACACCACTTCTGATCTTCCTCTCCAACAACCACCAAGCTATGGCTGCTCACACAAACAACGGTCCTGCAAGCTTGCAGGCCCGTGTTATCCAGCATATGTGCTGCGACACCATGACTTGCTTTGAAGACGGTACACCTGAATCCCCCAAGAGAGGGGTCAACTTCAAGTAGACCATTCGCGCCACTGGTGACGGCTTCTGAACATCTCGCGTGAGGAAGTCGTCGTTCGTTATTTTCTCGTATTGAGAGATTACTATTTGCTATCAGCTTCAAATCTCGAAAGAACATTGCAGACCAATTCGACACTATTCCGAAACATTATAACTATTTAGACCACTTATCAGACTTCGTAAGCCTTTACCATAACATCTCCCGCAATCATCATGTGCTGATCTTATTTTATACAAAGACCATCATGAATTTACTAGACCTCCCCACGGAGCTCCTGCTCCAAATCTTCCGCTCCTGCAGTTCCATTTCCGACGTCTTGCATCTCGCCTCCACCAACCGTCGACTCCGCCGCATCTTTGCTTCTTCATCTCGAACCACCATTCTCATGGGCGTCGCGGACGCAGAGTTTGGGCCGATCCATGATATCATCCAACTTATTACTCAAAACGCTAGTCAACCGGCGCATCTCATCCGGGCTGCTTCGCAATCAGATGCGTTGTTGCGCCAGGTAGTTTGCATCGGCCGTGTGGCGCAGAAATGGGAAACTATCTACCCGTTGAAGAAATGGAAAACAGACTATGAGAACCGTCGATTGTTAGCGGATGAGGAGCGTTTTCGGCTTCGGCGTGCAATTTATCGGCTGTGGCTGTATAATCGTGCCTTCCACACGAGTCAGTATGATCGACTTTCGCGTCGTTTGCGGCACGTGGTTGTCGAGAGGGCGCAGTTGCTGCATAACTGGTCGACGCCGGAGTTGGCGGAGATTGAGGATGTGCGTATGGTAATACAGGATGTGGTGCAGAATCATATCTGTCCTAGCAACGGCAGTATTCAGCGCAAGTTCCACAAACGGTATCCGGAGAATTCGAATCCGTTGTCTTTCAATATTCATTTGAATTACCGTCCGGAACGATCTAACTTATCCACGGGGTCTTACTTCAATCTTCTCCCAAATGACAACGTCGCTTCAAACCATGACACGCCGTTTCACAACCACTACAGCAGCAGCAACGCTTCGTCCTCGTTATCATCAGCATGGGGCAAGCCATCTTCATCATCGGCATTTGCTGCCAAGCTTCGTAGTGATTTCCACCATGATCCCGGCCAGGAGGGTTGGGGTGACGAGATCCCACATTATTATGTAGTGCAGGATATGCTCAAGCTTGATCCGGGGGAAGTGCTTTGGCTACGAGATCATGCACCTTTGAAAGATGATGTGGAGTCGTATGTGCATTCGTTGGGAGACTGGTTTAGGAATAATGGCGAGACCTTCGTTGATACTTTGTTGTGGGTAATGAACGAGCGCGGAGAGGATGCGGAGGGGTTGAAGATGGCGGTTGAAGATTGTGAGATAGGTATTGCGGTATAATCATGGCTGTCTAGGAAAAGGCCAGCTAGCGAACTCCAACATCTTAGCAATTCTTCTACAATACCGCGTGTCATTTAGTCTCAATATCACGGTTCGTTCTGTATAAATATAACTACCCTTCCCATCAGCTCCCTTTGCAACCATCACACCATTCAGCAAGGGCCACCTCAACAACACATGCGCAGAGCGTGTAGACTAGGGCGAATGGAGAATCGCCACTCATATTACCATTAGTAGCATGTAACAGATGACGCTGAGTTCTTCGGATTGTGCTTCCTTGAGGATCTCCTCGATAAAATAAGACGAATTCGGGGACAGCACGTGATACTGCCGGAGTTATCAGCATCTCCGCTCGGGTTCGCTCCTCTCCTCTGATCGAGTCATACACTCCCTCTCAGTCATCTCCCTCTCACGCACTATATACTACAAGTTGGTCTATGGTCTTTTGTTACTGCATCAAAATAATCGTTTCATATCATACATACATTCACAGCGGAACATTCACCTCCATAGTGCTCAACATGAGGAGGCCGCCCGCGCGGTTTCCCCGCATTACGTCCAACATCGGCGGTCCACAGCGATCATACCTCCACGACCACAGCTCACGACACCTTCATACGCCTACCTCGCGCCGTTACAACAGAAGTTTTACAACTATCAGCTCTTCCCTATTATCCTCCCACTTCAATCGCTCTGATTTCACCAGTCAACCCTTCACTGGAAGCTATGAAGCTGGCCTTCCGACTTCCGGGCCTTTGGGCTCTGCACCTGCTTTCGGAGCTCCGAGGTTGACGCCCCGCATGCTGAAGCAGTATCTCGATCAATTCGTTGTTGGGCAGGACCGCGCGAAGAAGATATTGAGTGTGGCTGTGTATAATCATTATCAGCGCATAATGGATCTGCAGAGGCAGGAAGAAGCTGCGGCGGAGATGATGGCACAGAGAGAGAGGAGAGCAGCGATGGAAGCTCATCCACTACACAGTATGCATCTATGGTTATTGGTAATGAGTGAACAGGCTGAATTGACTTGGGTAGATGAATTTACAGGTCACCAACGAACTATCAACATTGAACCGCCAATGCAAGATACAATCGAAAGTCGACTAGGTCGATCATCCTCGTTTACCGATTCTCCTTCTATACAGCTCGAGAAGTCGAACATTCTATTACTTGGACCATCTGGTGTGGGGAAAACATTGATGGCCAAAACTCTAGCTCGGGTGCTGGACGTTCCGTTCAGCATGTCAGACTGCACGCCGTTCACCCAGGCCGGTTACATTGGTGAGGACGCTGATGTATGCGTACATCGGCTGCTCGCAGCTGCCAACTATGACGTAGAGAAAGCCGAAAGGGGAATTATTTGTCTCGATGAGGTCGACAAGATTGCGACTGCTCGCGTCAGTCACGGTAAAGATGTTAGCGGTGAAGGTGTACAACAAGCTCTACTGAAGATCGTCGAGGGCACTACCATACAAGTACAAGCGAAACCTGAAAAGAATAGCTCCTCTCGACCTGCTGGGGGAGCACCGGGATCTTTCCCTCCCGGTGCGGCGCCGGGTTCTGGATTCAACTCTTCGTCAACTGCGTCTGGCCCTCCACCACAAAAGGGCGAAATCTACAACGTGAAAACCGACAATATACTGTTCATATTCTCAGGTGCTTTTGTCGGGCTCAACAAGATAGTCATGGATCGTATCTCGAAATCATCAATGGGATTCGGACAGCCAGTCAGGGCATCTACCACGTCCTCCGGCAACAGCACCTCCGCAAATGAAGCATCCAACCAACCTGTCCCTATTGCTCCAGGCTCTGAAGAGGAAGCTTTATACAAAAAACACCTGCCATTCTTCACATCAGCAACCCCTTCCACTTCACAAGATGAACCCGTCTACTTCAACCCTCTAGACCTTTCAACCCCCTCAGATCTACAAAAATTCGGCTTCATCCCAGAACTCGTCGGTCGCATACCAGTCACAACCGCACTCTCCTCACTCAGTCACTCCCTCCTCCTCCGTATCCTAACCGAACCCCGCAATTCCCTCATAACACAGTACGAAACCCTTTTCGACCTCTCCGGCATAAAACTAAGCTTCACCACCCCCGCACTCCATAAGATCGCCTCCAACGCCCTTACAATGGGCACAGGCGCCCGCGCCCTGCGCACGGAACTTGAGACCATTTTGTCAGATGCGATGTTCGAGGCACCCGGCTCATCTGTGAAGTTCGTGCTGGTCACCGAGAACGTCGCAGACCGACAAGAAAAACCACTCTATTTCGGTCGGGGTCAGGGAAGTAGATTCCATTCCATCATTGCCGCTGAGGAGAGTGATTGGGAGAACAAAATGCAGAAAGATAAGAAACAGCGGAATTCGTCCAGCAATAATGGTAATGGCGGAAACAAATCTGGGAGCAAGGTATTGAGCTTTGCGGATTATAGGAACAAGGCTTCTACGGCTGGTGCTTAGGAGAATACATATAGGGCCTTTTTAGTATCCTCTGGGCCGATGTGTTGGGCGATACGCGTGATGACAATACATATTATGTACATGAGGAATTTTATTTAATACCTGCAGTAGCATAGCTGGATTTACAAGCGAATCGTTCTACTGTCTATTTCGTGCTGAATGGTCGTCGCCCATAGACTAGTCGCTTGCATCATGTAGATCATGTAGAAGAAATAAATACCACTACAGAATAAGCTCACGGAGATATAGTGTAGACCCTGAACAACGCTGATGAAGAAGACTGTCAATCGATAGCTTCGATGGAAAGACTTTTCACGAAATGTAACCGAGTACAAGCTATCTACGAAGGCCACGCATATACATCGATTTAGGGTTACTTGGTGATCATAAGTACCTAGTGCTACATTCATCTGGTAGTGGTACTGAACCCTGGATAGGGTTCATTTCCGATCTGAGCGGTGATGTCTACCGTATAGAGCCATATTACTTGGAATCGCTACGAATTTATTTATGTAGTCAAGAATACTAGCATACTCTTCAGAACTTCTGATTTCCTTGCCCCCTATTTCTCTGCAATCATTCCGAAAGCAGTCACACACGTTCAGTCTTGCCATTCGACGAAGCACTTTCCATATCAAATAGCCAGGATCTACGATACGAGTCCGTACTGCAGGAAAACTCATCAACCCTATTGGATCATGGACACACATGTACACAGCCTGTTTCGAGGTGCCTTGTGTAGGTAGAGGCATAAATATGATATACCAAGTCCTCCAAGTCCCCCTCGGAGCTAAAGTTGCAGTGCATTTCCCTTGAATCTCAAGTTTCTATGCTAATGTTTATAGCAGCTCAACACCTTTATGATATCAAAGGTAATAGTGACTCGGTTCTTCAATTGGTATACACCATTATACGCCCGATTTTCATTTTGCTTAAATAGATCGAAAAGACCACTATGGGAAATTGCCGACGATGTCGGGCACGTTGTTACACAGTATATATTTTTTTCAGTAACTGCGTGAGGATATCAGTAAATTATCTCATCAAATACCGACTTGCAATCTAAAAGCTCTAATCTAATTACGCCGCCCACCTAGCATTCGGATTCAAAAGCGTCTTCATCTCCTGTACAACGTCGTACGGGGGGTCGTTCTTGGCCACAAACATGTTATTCTCCAGCAACGCCTCATGGAATGCAACCGTCGCAACTGCCCGCCTCTTCTTCAATTTCTTCGCATAACCATCAAAGAGTTCCTTTGGAATCGTCGCGAACAAGTATTTCGGGTGCACACCAATGACTTGACCACCCTTCTGACCGAAACCAAACGAGGTCAAAGAGAAAGCATTGATGCCGGTAGTCTGAACGTTCTCGTTCAAGAACGTGATGTGATCGAACTTCTCAAACTCCGGGTCCAGGTTGTCCAAGTTGCGGTTACCGGGAACGAGACCGGTGCTCATCATCTGCAGAGCGCCGTTGAGCATCCAGGAACTTGCTGGACCCTTAGGGTGGCCGGTGACGCTTTTCTGGAACACGCCCAGAGTGCGGTTTCCCTTGGTGCGGCCCAGGTGAGAAAATTGGCTCTGAATGATCGTGCATTCGTTCTTCTCGTTCAGGACAGTGGAGGTTCCGTGGAAGGAAGCTACAGTCACGTCGTCAACGGTGAGACCCCAGGTTGCCAGCGCACCTTTGATAGGCGAGATCTCCGGGTGGTTACGCCAGAAATGGTTGCCAAAGGAGGCGAGCATGTCTTGCTCCTGCATCTGGAATTTGAGATCGATCTGCTTGAGCATATATGCCCGATATTCGGATGCATTGAAGTGGACATCCTTGGCCATGAGATGCTGAATCGTATCTTCGAGATTACTGAGCTCGATCTCCTTGAAGTTTTTGATCTGTTGTCGTCGAATGTCGATCTGTCGTCGGCGATAGTCGATATCAAGAAGTGGCGATGGGAATCCTCCGGTCGACTCTCGTGCATTGGATAAGACCCCCTTGCCCGGAGCAGGGACGGAGCGACCGACCTTGTCGCTTGAAATACCGGTGAAGGCCACAATACCATAGATCGGCAAGCCCATTTCTATGGCAAGCTTTGCAGTGCAAGCAATATGGAAGCCAGCGCCGTGAGATTCCATGAAACCCTTTCTCGAAGATGCTGCAGGTCGCGACATCTCCTTGGGATCCCGGCCAGCCTCAGCCTCGGTCTCAGCGTTACTGGTTGCCTTCATGTTCGAGAATTCCAGAGACGTGTATTCCGAGAACTCATCAACGCTGCCTACGAAACACATCTTCGCTTTGCCTTGAAGGATAAGGTCATAAGCTGTGTCAAGAGACTCCACAGAGGTTGCGCAGGCTCCAACGGATGTCTTGTTTGGTCCACTTGATGAGAGCAAGAGCATATTCACCCAAGCTCCAATCGTGTTCAAGAAGGTTTCTTGCAGGATGTCATTTTGTACAGGCTTGTCTTGCAAGCGATCCCGGTACATCTTCTCCGAAGAGGCGGTTCCGCCCAAACCACTTCCAAAGCAATTACCAAGTTCGGAGACGTGGATGTACTTGTAGATCTCGTAAGGGTCGGTGATTCCAGCTGATAGAAGACCCTCGACAACTGTCACGAGTGTATACAACGTGACCGGATCAACCTGGTTGATGATATCGTCGGAGATACCGTACGTCCGCGGGTCCCATCCAGTAGGAATCTGTGCAGCAACGTTGTTCCTGAACTTGACGGCTTTGGGAACATGAATTACTGCGCCCTTCTTCATGACCACACTGTAAGAGTCAGACTCAGCGCTTGGGAAGACCTCAACCTTATCTCCATGTTCTCTTTGGAAACTGAGTGCAGTTTCCTTGGACGTTTCGAACGGTGCAAGATCTTCCTGTACGACAATTTCTTGAGTCATCTTCTTCTTGTCGGGATTATACTGATCGAAAAGAGTGGGCTCAATCAGCCGAACACCTGAATGATCACGAATGTATGCCTCGTAACGCTTCTTCACGTCACACTCCTCGACTGGCTCTTTGGTCTTAACGTCAATCCATCCCGCTGGCTTGTTACCCGAACCCTTGGCGAACTTGATGAGTCCCATAATCCAGGCCATTTCCGTGCAACCTTCGAGTGAAAGTTCATCATAGACTTCAATCTCCCAGCGGGTGCGAGAGTTTCCGCACGGTCCTAGCTCTGAAAAGCCTACAATGACAACAGTGTTTTCGAGGGAGACCATGGAATCCATCTTGGCGCGGAGAGGTTGGATCTCTCTTTCATAATCTGGCAAGGCCGGAAACCCAATCTCGATATTAGGACGTTCTTTCATCTTATCGGACTCTTTAGCTTTCGTGTCAGTACCGTCGTCAAGCGCTGCTTCCGCCGCGACAGCTCTACGGATCTCACTCAGACTCTTGATGTTCTCCTGAATCACATTCAGCTGATCTGGGAAGTCTGGAACTGCATCAAGACCACCACTGAAATCGGCGTACAGAGGTTCTTCTTGACAGAATTCGATCAAAGGCCGATTCAACAGCGCGAGAATGCAGACAGCCATCTCTGCTCGAGAGAATGTCTTGATGCCAAGCTTCTCGACGTCCTCGGACACGATGTCGTTCTGATGCATCAAACCAGTGCCGCGAGTCCAGCCGATCGAGGTACCACAGATGGAGATATAATCGCCCCAATCTTCAGAATGCCACTTGGCGAATAGACTTTCGAGGGCCATCTTCGACTCGGAATAAAGGCCATCACCACCGAAGATACCATGGTTGGGTGACAAAGGAAGCAAGGCATGAGTAGGCCGTGATCTGTAGCCAGCAGCCTCCTTGTGTCTCTTGACAGCTCCGAGAAGTCGAATAACATTCGTTAGCATGATACGCTGCGCCAACTCGCTCTTGGAGTCAATCTCGTCGATCTGTCGCCCATTTACAGAAATAGCGGCGAACGGAATGATGACGTCGAGATCCCATCCAAGCTTGCTGTAAATATGGGCGACTAGAGCTTCGATGTCTTGCTGGCTACCCCCATTGAATGGAACCAAAACTAATTTGGAGCCTTTGGAACCGTGGGTCTGGTAGATCTTCTGATACTTGCGAGCCGCGTTGGATGAAAAGCCACTTGTCGTAACTATAACTTGCGCTCCACCAGTGAGGAGACCCTTGAGAAGCTCTTCACCAATGGACTTCGTTCCAGCTCCGGTAAGAAGAACCGTTTTATTAGTGAAAGAGAGACCTGTGCTTGAAATCTGATTGAGAGCCTTGTTATATAGTGAGGTTGTTTCCGAACTGAATGACCATCCTTTGTTATCCTTCCGCTTGATGTGTGGAAGACGAGTAGAATCTCCGAAATCTGTTTTCGATCCATCTTCGCCTCTTGGAACCTCGGAATATCTGATATTGCCCACCTCGTCGATGGTGGTGCGGGGGCCAAGGAAGTCTGTGGTGCTCTTGAATACTGGAATAGATCCAAGTGACTCGTTCACGGTCTTGAGAAGAAGTTCATAAAACGCCTTCTGGTTTTCATCGGAACATTGCGCCAACAGGTACTTGATTGTCTCCGCCAGACGAGTGCTTGATCTGTTGCCCAGCCGATAAGTGAGATCACGAATCAACTCCTTATCGACTTTCAATGTTCCTCGGCTGATATTATAGAAAGTAGCTGTGAGATCTTGCAATGCCCAAGTCCAGTAAGACGAGTACTCTCTGAGCTTCTTTGCATCAAAAACTGGGGTGATACCATTGGCGTAGGCCTCACCATGTTCAGCTATCCACAGATCCAGCTGCTTTTGGAGCTCTAACATGGCGCTTTCCGAGTTCTCAGTGGACTTGCCATCAGCATGAAGATCGACATTCAGATATGAAGCGTAAGCTTTGAGTTTCTGTGCTGCCAGCTCCTCTTGGCGCTTGACAACGTTGTTCAAGGCTTCCGGATTGACCTGGACAGCAGCTACCTGCTCCGTTGGCCCCTCACTCATCGCCAGTCCAGCAGCTTGCGCATACTCTTTGACTAATGCATCAAGATAAGCCTGGGTCTCTTTTTGGTCCTGAAGTCGGGTTTTCGGAGGTGAGGCGATTGTAGATAAAAGCACGGCATCTTGGCGGCCAGCTTGGAAGCCCCAACGATCCTCGAGGTACTTCCTGACCTTCGTCATATTGAAATCTCCCGGCATCGATGTGCCAATAACACGAGTAACAAGGCCATTCGTTGTCTTGCCCAGCCGTCTTTGAGCATTGGCGGCTGAAAGAGTTTCCCCCAATTCTGTCAAACTGAGTTCTTCGGATCTCTCAGGGAGGTTACTGAATTCGCTAAGAAGATCCCCGACAATTTCGTTCTCCAAGGTTGAGCGACCTATACGAAAACAATCAACTTTGTTCTGCTGAGCATGCATCCATTCAATTATCTCTTACCTCCGACGAGCGCTTTGATATTGCTGCTGAGTGAAATATCCGTAGTGGACTTTTTCAACTTTTGAGCAATGACTGTGAGAATTATATCTTCTGCTTTCACTGGGACATCTTCAGCCGACGCAATAGATTTGCCACCAGCTCCACTCGATCCGGTCGAGGGAGCAGACGGCTGGGCTGCCGTTGCAGTAGGTGTGGTTGCCGGAGCCTGAGCAGCAGCAGGCGTTAAATCGGCTTTGGGAGTGGGTGCTTCTTTCGGGGTCTCGGCGGCCTCTGCATTAGCGTAATAGATATCACTCTCAGTTGTCTTGAGATTCAGAAGCTGCCTTTGAATAGATAGGGCAGTGTCGTGATCCTTATATTTCGTTTCGATGGTTTGTTTGGCCAGCCCAGTGAGTGTGTTTGAGGGACCGATCTCGACGAATCGCTCGATCTTCTCGTCTCCGAGAAGAGCGTCTTGTGTTTCGATCCTTTTACCGTCTAGCTGTCAATATACGGACTTGGGTTGTACAAAGAGACATCATATGTGACCACATGACGTGACTGGACTATCTTTGAATTGATATGCAGGAATTGAAGGCTTACCATTGTACAGGATATGCGAATTGATGTCTGTCCGGGCGAAAGAACATTAGTGCTGGTCCTTTATGATTCGATACTCTCTGTATCATGTTTACAGCTGGCCGACACGGGGTCTCTCCGTCCAGCGTGCAGGACAGACTGCCCAACTGAGGATCATCGATAGAGGACTTACGCTAACAGCTCCAACACTAATGTGTAAGTGCGCGACCTCTCATCGTCTGAGACCACCGTCACCGTCATCTTGAGAGCGAAGGTGCGTCCGAAACGAAGGCTGCGGTGCGCTTACGCTCGATGATTGTTGTGAGCGACTGTAGATTGGATTATCAAATGATAGGATAAATGGTTCGAGGAATGGACTCGTGCTTGCGTATATAGTATCCCCGGTGTGGTTCTCAGACAGAGACAGCAAACACCACTACTCTCAAATGTTATTCCTTGTAGGGCAGTGCAACGGCGAGATTTGCAAGATAGTCTCAGATAAGGCCTGGTTTATTACGATATCCCTCAGCCAACAGGACTGTGAAGATTACCGACTATCGCATCAATCTTAGCAAATCTACGGCTGCAAAGTTACATACATAAATGGGGGCCTAAGCTTACAGTGCGGTTAAATCAACGACAAGCTTCCAGAATATAGAATGTTAGTATACATTGGGTCACCGGAAGCTTGTTTTCTGCGTACAGTCAGCCAGCCCTAACTTACTAATGACTACGGAGGCATAGCCCTTACACGGGCGGCTCGCGAAAACGCTTACTGGGGGCCAAGGTACGTCGAGCATTGCATGATGAATAAGCCCTTGATTAGGGAAAGTGGTAATTAAACGTTATCAGAAACATGCCTCCAGCGTCGAAACGGCCACGAGTGACTGTGGAATGGTAACGTAGTCAGCCAGATTACACGTAATTGCGAAGATCGGAATCATCGCTTTTCTGCCCTTGGACCCCATGTAAGCTTAGTAGGGCCCCTGCACGACACTGCAGTGAAAGCTGTACAGTATCATTGTAAGGGCAACTTAGGGCACAGAGATAAGGGCTATCTGGAACTGACTCTGTAGTTGTACAGCATCAAAAACCCTGTGCCATACTTGGAAAATGTGGAAACAGAACTCTCATTTTCTCTTATGATCTAGTATCATCAACACGCCTATGTACCGCACATAACCGTACATATGGTGTCAGATCGCACCTTACTCCCTCCACGCCGTTCTGATCTCGAGGTCTTGTTTGACAAGAACCACAAGCAACACATCATGCACCGCCAGATTGCCTCGCCTACCCCGGAGACCCTGGCGGCTCTCGGATCCGGCTATGACATTCTCACACCCCCATCAGATCTCTCCTTAACCGATTCACCTCCAGACCTCTCCCCTTCAGAATCGTCCCAGGACGACGATGAGAACCTCATTCCATCTTTGGTCCTCCCGCTGGAGGACTCTAACATCATCCCCTCTGATCTCTATAACTTGGCATCTGTGATGAGGGATCGATTTTTTCAACACATCGGCATGCCGACCGCCGCCAGTGACGACTTGTTACCCCAGGAGTCATTGGTAGAGCTCGTTACAGATTTTTTGGACTTCAAATCGAAGCTACTGCTTAATTGGCCCGGTGCCGATAGAACTTCCAGGCAAAGACTTCTCCGAGCCTTGCTAGACCACCTCGAACGAAATGTCCTCACAGATGATATCCACACCATTGCAGCGAGGTCGTCTGAAGACCCCGAGCGATCTGCTAAAACCATTCGGTCATACTACGCCGCCTGCCATGCAGCGGGTCGCCCTATAACGCAACGTCAGTCTGCGCTTCAGAATTCGGTTTCGGCTGGCGAATCCAAATTGTACGCCGTCCTCGGTGGTCAAGGAATCACTACTGCTTACTTAGATGAGCTGCGCGACGTCTACACCACATATTACAGTTTCTTGGTAGATTATATTGAGACCATGGGAGAATTCTTGAAATCTCACGCGTCCCAGTCAGATGTGTCTCAATATTACCCAGATGGTCTGGATATCGTCAAATGGCTACGACACCCCGAAACAACGCCTGATGTAAGCTACCTTGCTTCATCACGAGTCAGCTTTCCCATTATCGGTGTCCTCCAACTCGCACAATATATGGTTAGCGTGAAAGTTCTGGGTCAAACTCCTTCGACTTTCCTTCAAAGTCTCAGCGGCATAGCCGGCCATTCTCAGGGTTTGGTAGTCGCTACAGTCATTGCTGGAGCGACCTCCTGGGCTTCTTTTGTTGACTTGAGTCGCTCAGCAGTCGAGATTCTGTTCTCAATTGGTGTTGTTAGCCAGCAGGTCTATCCCGAGACATCACCAGATCCACAGATTGTCTCCGAATCCGTTGCTAATGATGAAGGTGTCCCGTCCTCTATGCTCAGCATTCGTGGCATCTCCGAGGCCCAAGTCCAGGAGCATGTCGATGTGTCTAACAAATATCTTCCTGAGGACCGAAAGATTTCGATTGCTTTGGCAAACGGTCCACGCAATTTCGTTGTTGCTGGACCTGCTACATCCTTATGTGGTCTCAACGCACGATTAAGAAGATTCAAAGTGTCCGCAGAAGTTGACCAGAATCGTGTACCGTTCAAGGAGCGAAAAGCGACCCTTACAAATCATTTCCTTCCCATAAGCGTGCCTTTCCATACTCACTATCTTATGCCTGCAATTCCTATCCTGAAAAGACGCCTCGGCCACATATTTATACCCAGCAACAGCCTGAGTATTCCAGTATACGATACAAACACCGGTCTAAATCTTAGCTCTTTGGGCGGTGAAAACTTGCTTGATAAGCTAGTATACCAAATTACAGTCGCCCCTGTTCGCTGGCTCAAGTGTTCAACCCTGCCATCCGCGACTCATATCGTTGACTTTGGCCCTGGAGGCAGTTCCGGTATTGGCGTCGTTACTAGCAACAACAAGCAAGGCACCGGTGTTCGTGTTATCATGGCAGGCGCCTTGACTGGCAAATCCTTAGACGTGGGATACAAGCCCGAGCTTTTCAGCAGGAACAAATATTCCGTTGTCAAGTACAAAGATTGGGCGAGCCGCTTTTCCCCCAAATTGATCCGGACTACCGATGGTCAGGTTCACATCAAGACCAGAATGAGCAAGCTCTTGCACATGCCCCCCATCATGGTTGCCGGAATGACTCCCACTACTGTGTCCTGGAGATTTGTTTCCGCTACCCTCAATGCTGGATATCACATCGAGTTGGCTGGTGGAGGCTACCGTAACGAAGCCGACATGACAGTTGCCATCAACAATATCCAGGCTTCTATTCCACCTGGACGAGGAGTGACTGTCAACATCATTTATGTTGATCCTCGTGCAGTAGCATGGCAAATTCCATTTTTGGAGAAGCTCCATGCGGAAGGAACCCCAATCGATGGTCTGACCATCGGCGCTGGAGTGCCATCAGTCGAGATTGCTCAGAAGTACATCAGTGACCTTGGACTGCGACACATTGCTTTCAAACCAAGTTCGGTCAAGACCATCAAGCAAGTCATCAGTATCGCGAAAGCAAATCCAACTTTCCCCGTCATTCTGCAATGGACAGGTGGCCGAGCTGGAGGTCACCATTCTTTTGAAGATTTCCACTCACCAATCCTGGAAGTCTATGGCCAGATTCGTGATTGCGACAACATTGTTCTCGTCGCTGGCAGTGGCTTCGGATCGGCTGTTGATGCTTATCCATACTTCACTGGGGCATGGTCCGAAGCTTTCGGTTATCCCCCTATGCCATTCGATGGCGTGTTGCTCGGCAGCCGCGTGATGACCGCAAAAGAAGCCGCCACGAGCGTTGGAGCCAAGCAGAAAATCGTTGAGACTGACGGTCTCGCAGATAGCCAATGGGAAAAGACAATGAAGGGCGCAGCAGGAGGCGTCATTACTGTCATCTCCGAGATGGGAGAGCCGATTCATGTTCTTGCAACGCGCGGTATGAAATTCTGGGCTGAAATGGACGCCTTCTTCAAGATGGGAAAGGAACAAATGCTGGCTGCGCTCCAAAAGAAGAGTAGCTACATCATCAAGAAGCTTAATGACGACTTCCAGAAGCCTTGGTTCGGCAAAAATCTGGATGGCGAAGCTATCAAACTGAAGGAGATGACTTATCACGAAGTACTTGTTCGAATGGTTGAATTGATGTTTGTCAGTGCTAGGGGTGTATGGATCGATAAGTCATTGCAGACCATGACAGGTGACTTTATTCGTCGGGTTGAGGAACGATTCGCAACCAAGACTGGCAGTGGTTTTGTGCTTTCGAACTATGCCGACCTCGACTCCCCTCAAGTGGTGCTGGAATCCCTTGCAAGGACTTACCCGGATATTCAAGACCAGATTATCACTCCTATGGATGTTCAGTTCTTCTTGTCACTGTGTCTCCGTCCAGGTAAAAAACCGGTGCCATTTGTCCCGGTTCTCGATGAGCATTTGTCTTTCTATTTCAAGAAAGATTCTCTGTGGCAGTCGGAGAACCTTTGGGCGGTGGTTGGTAATGATGCAGACCGTACGCAGATCTTGCACGGACCGGTTGCAGCTCAACACTCGACCAAATATGACGAACCTGTCCAGGCTATCCTCGATGGCATCAAAGACGGTCTTGTCTCTTCGCTTCTCAAAGATGCTTACAACGGTGAGACCAGGAACGTTCCACTTGAGAAGTCTCTGTTAGAAATCTCGCCAGCATCTGCCTCGTCTGATTTAGAAGGCATTGTGTCTATTACTGAGTCTTCAGAGTCAGTCGTCTACGAAATTTCCTCAGTGGGTGATGACCTACCTTCACCAAGCTCGTGGTTCAGCTTGATCGCAGGTGATCAATATACATGGCGTTATGCACTGCTCAGCTCAGAGACGATCATGTCGGGTACAAAACGGTTACCGAACCCTATTCGCAGAGTCTGCACACCTCATAGCAACCTTCGTGTTACTGTTGAGAACCCTAGCGAGCCATCGAAAATGACTATCACTATCCAAGCCGCATCCGAACTGGAGGCGACCGGTGCAATGGTGAAGATCAGGTCGCAGGGCAATCAGAGTATTTTCGTTGATTGCATATTGAGTCCAACGACTACTCATGTATCGCCAAACTTGCGCCTAGCATACTCGTACCACCCTGATGCGGTCTACGCGCCTATTCGGGAAATCGCGGATGGTTTGATTGATGAGGTTTCAGAATTCTACCGAAGTCTCTGGTTTGGCAGTCAACAACTTGACTTTGACGCACAAACCACGCAAGATTTCTCGGGAGAGACCATGACTATCACTCGTGAAGCAATCAGCTCTTTTCTCCAAGCAACTGGCAGCAGTTCCGAGACATACCTTAGCCGCGCCAACCAAGAACTGCCTGCACCATTGGACTTTGGCATTGTCATTGCTTGGAAAGCCCTCCTCAAACCAATTTTCTTAAGACAAATTGGTGGCAATATTCTTAAGCTTGTTCACCTCTCCAACAAGTTCAAGCGCGTGGATGGGGCAGCTACATTGAGGGCTGGAGACACTGTTTCGACTTCTTCCCGCATCACTGCAGTTCGCATTCAGGATGCAGGCAAAGCGGTTGAAGTGCTTGCAGTCATCACCAAGGATGGTCGACCTGTGATGGAAGTTGTCTCTTCATTCTTGTATCGCGGGAAATATACTGATTTTGAGACAACGTTCGAACGCAAAGCTGAAACTCCGATGGAGGTGCAGTTGAGCTCACAGAAAGACGTCGCGATCCTCAGATCCAAAGCTTGGTTCCAATGCACCAAGCCGGACTCTGAACTCTTGGGTAAGACCTTGATTTTCCGGCTTAAAACCAGGACGAAAGTCAAGACTATCGAGACTTCTGGTACTGTTTTTGAAAAGTATGGTACCGATGGCGAAAGCCCAGTTGCTTCGCTTAGCCATACCACCACATCCGGAAGCAATTCAATCTTGCGCTACCTCAACACACATGGTCACGAAGTCGAAGGTCCCGTCACACTCCAAAACGCCATCTCAATCCATGGCCCCAGTCCAATCGAACTTAAACGGCCGATGTCTAGCGCTGCTTATGCAAAGGTCTCTGGAGATTTCAATCCTATTCACGTGTCCAACACTTTCGCCATGCTGGCTGGCTTGCCAGGTCCAATTGTTCATGGTATGCATACAAGCTCTGCCATTGGATCACTGCTTGAAACTTGGACTGCCAAGGGCAACCTAGGCGCAGTGCGCAGCTTTGAAGCTTCCTTTGTCGGCATGGTTCTTCCGGAGGATAGTGTCGAAGTCGAATTCTGGCATACGGCTATGAACAAAGGCCGGAAAGTGATCAAGATCACCGCCAAGAAGACTGAAAGTGGTGAGATGGTGCTTAAGGGTGAAGCTGAGGTGGAGCAACAAAGGTCTGCTTACCTGTTTACCGGCCAGGGTTCACAGGAGCAGAACATGGGCATGGACCTTTATGCTAGTAGCCCAGTTGCTCGCGCTGTGTGGGATATTGCCGACAGATTCTATCTGAAGACTTATGGTATGCCTTCCTTGCTTACAAAAGATGTACAACTATTGACACTTCTACTAGGTTTTGAAATTACAAAGATCGTCAGAGAGAACCCCAAAGAATTGACGGTTCACTTTGGAGGTGTCAACGGCAGACGTATTCGACAGAATTACCTTGCATTGACTCTTCAAACTACTGGTGATGACGGCCAGCCAATACTAGAGAAAGTATTCAAGGATATCGACGAAGACACCGAATCCTACACTTTCCGCTCGCCAAAGGGTGTTCTTTTTGCAACGCAATTTACTCAAGCTGCTATTACTCTCGTCGAACTTGCCCGTTATAAGGATATGGAATCTCGAGGTCTTATCCCCCAGACTTGCAATTTCGCGGGTCACTCCTTGGGAGAGTATCCTGCTCTTGCAGCATTCACACAATTCATGTCGATCGAGCAACTAGTCGCAGTATGTTTCTACCGTGGTATGGCCATGCAAGTCACCGTCAAACGTGACGAGAATGGCGCTTCAGACTACTCCTTGTGTGCCGTCAACCCGAGTCGTGTTTCCAAGACTTTCAACGAAAACATGCTACGCTTCATCACAAAGACCATTGCGAAAGAGACTGGCTGGCTTCTGGAAATTGTGAACTTCAACATCTCAAACCGACAATATGTTTGTGCAGGAGAGCTCATTGCACTTGATAGCATGAGGAAAATTCTTGACCGCATCACCAAAGGCTTGAAAGTTGAATGGATCAACAGCCCTGGAAGTAGCACAGATAATGAGGCCGAATTCATGGCCACTCTTCGTTCCATCATCCAGGAGGCCGAACCACGGGGGACGGTCATTGAACTGAAACGAGGCACGGGATACACACCCTTGGAAGGCATTGACGTGCCATTCCACTCCACCTACCTTCGCCCTGGTGTTGACACATTCAGAAAATTTCTCGCGTCCAAGATTGACCCGTCAAATATTGATGTGAAGAAGCTTGTCAATAAGTGGGTACCTAACCTCACAGGCAAGCCATTTAAGAACGACCGGAAGTATTTTGAATATGTTTACAACCTAACTGGGTCTGTAGCTATCCAGGATCTATTGAGAGACTGGAGGGAAACAGATATTGTCGTGTAGTATATTTTAGCATTGCATATATAGAGTGAATCAATATTTTGATCAATTTTCTAACACCTCATTCTGTTTATCTCAAAGGAGGACTGTTGCTGACGCTTCTCATGTTGCGTAAACTTGTCATGTAGATATGAAAAACTCAAGAACCGGCGATTTCTCGATGGTGGGCAATTCCTATTTCCTCGATAATGTGTTGGTTTGTACCAACTCAGCCTCGTGTACGGCCGAAGTTACAGCTGCTGCTAGTGGTGCTACCTGTGCACGACATGACCAATGACACCCAAGAGAGGCGGCATAAGCTGAGTAATGCTGAACTAAATCGGGTAATCTGGATGAAAGGATTTGGTGAAAGGATCAGTAATCTCAAAACTACCGTAGAGGTTACTTCTACGTGATGTTGTACGTAGCATTGTATCCTTGCATTATCGTATCATTGCCATTGGAGGTAAGGCAGCACGTTCCGAGATATTCCTAGAGGCTTGCCATGTGTGAAGTTATCTTCTTGCATTGTCAGATCCCTGCACTCGAAGGAGCAATAGCAACTTTCCGAGTCCATGGCCGACTCAGGACGAACCAAATCCCGCTCAGAACGGTCAGACAGTCTCAACGCAAATCTACGCAAGTTTGCGCCCGCTCGAATACAAATCTGTCGTATGCTTAAGTTGCATAAATCGCATACCTGATATGCGTATCCGGCTAGCAGCCAACCAAAGAATGAACCCATAGCATGATCCTCGTATTCTATGCTAGGGCTAGAAAGAGTGTCCGAGAAAGGCAATCTCTTTTAACGCTCGGCCCCGGCGATCAGCCGGAAAGCCTCCTTACTGATACGAGCCTAGTAGGCTGGTTATCGGTCTCATAGGTTTATATCCACCGGCGGCCGCATGTGCATGGGCGGCATACATGGCCCCCAGCAAGCTTAATTTTGTGGATTCGAATCTAAGAGTCTGAACTTCCTCTTGCTAGTATCGAGTACGTACTTCATTACTAGCCCGTACAGCTAGATCGCGCAGCTGGAGGGATACAGCTAGCTCTGGATTTCTTGCTAAGCCTAGATAGTATATATGAACCTCGTAAATGAATTGGGTACGGGTTGAGGCCTTAGCGCTACGCAAGGTCGTCAATATGTTTTACATTTGGTAGCAATCTTGAGGACAAACTCGTAAGTATGATGATATGACTTGCCCTACCGCTTTCTTTTTCTAGCCTTAGCCCTGGGGTCTGAGTTTGACATTCTATAGCGGAACATTGCTATGGTCAAGGCCCTTAGATTGAAGCCACCGAGATGGCTCGTACGCCACCAAATTCCACTTATTGTCTAGTGGCTATCATAGCGGTAAAGACCGTTCCTCAGATGTTTGCCACGCATAAGTAAGCTTTAAACTCCCCGTTGTGCTCCATCTTCTAGGTCTTGAAGATTCTTGGACGACATATCACGTTTTGGAAAAGAACAGCAACCATGCCAACTGCTGCAAAATTGGACGAGAATTGGTCAAAGACCACAGATGCTGGCGAGCGCAGGAGAATACAGAATCGACTGGCCCAAAGAAATTACAGTATGTCGCCTGGCCTTTGCCTATCCACGTACTCTTTTTGTAACCTTTGTTCTTCGCATAGGAAATAACATCAAACAACGCCTGCGTCAGCTTGAGCTCCTCAATGCAGGCAATCTCTCCCGGGAGGAGAACAGTGAGGATGAAGTCCTTCAGCAACACAATAACATGGCATATCCAGTTACACAGCCGCCAACATCCAGGCCAGATAATAATTGCTCCTGGCTCCCGAATCAAAATGAAATCTCGGTGACGGGTCACGCAGAAATCCAGATGGATATGACTTCGCAAATAGAGCCTAGTCAATTTATGTTTGGCTTAAACACACCTCACTCCAGCAAACTACCGTCGCCTCAAGCTCAACCTCCACAATTCAACTATTTCGCCAATCCCTCTCCGCCTCAAGAGCCTCATACCGCTCTTTCATTTGACCGCCAAACGTTTAATCAAGCAGCACCTCTTACGGGGCTCCAACCACAATATCAAAATCGTCATATACCTACTGGCACCAAGCCAGATCCAACACTATCTACATTCAACGTCGGTCTGGTACCAACGAGTACCGCGACCAAAAACATTTCTTTGCCACAATTTCCAGCAGCGCCGGCGAATGGCACACCCTTACACCACGCCGCCGCCAATGGCCATTTACACATTGTTCGATTTTTGGTATTAAAAGGGGCGAATTTAACAGCCCGCAATGAGGCTGGTCAAACTGTTCTGCATATTGCTGCGGAAAGGGGCCATGAAGGCGTGATAGAACATGCCCTCAACCATGCAGAGGGCGGAGATACGAAGGCTTTCATCGATTGGGTCGATGACGAAGGCTATACGGCGCTACATCGAGCGGCGGCTGGTGGACACGAGGAGTGTGTACGTGTGTTGGTCGAGGCGGGGGCTGAGATCGAAAGCTCAAACAAGTCGGCGATGCTGATATCAGCCATATTCAACAATAAGCATGAATAGAACCCAATACAATTATAGAATTATAGAAATATAGAATTATAGACTTCATCTGCGCGACAAGGCTCTCCTCCCGTACACGGATAAATATGGCTTAAGCTTCAATGGCTTGTACTCAGTGTTTTTCGTTCCGCTAGTGCCTAGTTCTTGCACACCGAGTATGGTACTATCAACATAGTCGCAAAGTATATACACCAATGTACAATTGCGGAGAGCTTAAATTCACAAGACCCGAATCTCTAGCGGAGTGTTGGTTACTGCAAGATATGCCTTCGTACTAAACTTGGCTCGTGACCCACGTTTTCTCCTCCTATCGAGTCTTGACGCTTTTTCCAGAAATATCATCGTCACCAAGAGTCTGATCAGTGGGGAAAGCCTGGACAGCTTCGTTCAGCTGGAGCTGAAGATTAGCATTGGCATTAAAGTCGCGTGCTCCACCAAGGGATCCGCGGGTAGATTCTGATATCCGGGGGCAAGCAAATGGGCTCAATATGCCTCGTATTCCGCGGTTTCCAGCCCTCCGGAGATATGTTGTCTCTGTTAGGATATTACTCCAAAAAGTTTCGTTTACATGATACGTTGAAATGGATGTCTGAATGGCGTCAAGTAGTAATTGAAGCGAGTCATGGGCATACAGGATCTTCAACAAGTATTTAGCTTGTTGTTACTAGGCAGTAAAGGTGCTTGGCGGAGCTTAACACGTAACACTGTTTGACCTATGCTGACCAGATTCTGCCGGCTTGCTCGGGGTGAAGCCTGGCATTGGATTGGGTAGCACGCTGAATCAGCCCCAAGTCAGGTATAGCGGTAATAACTGTCGGGAACGAGCTGCAGGCTTTTGCGATGTCTCAATTCAGTGCTATTGTGGATGATTATCGAAATGATACTGGTTTTCGACCTTACGTGAGATTCAGGAAGACCGATTTGTTGTCGCTGAACGGAGTCGGAGTCGGACTGATATGGCCCCCATGACTCATATTAGCCACGGATGAGGAATACGGAAATAGTCCGCGGATGATTGGCCTGAAGGATCCGGACCGGCTCGTATTGAGCAATGAAATGGCTGCGTAATACTGCTTTAATTCGACTACGCCTGCCTTTCGAAGAGTACTTTCCTTCTACGATCATCGGGACTAACACGGACGGAGGCATAGATCAGATAGAAGAAGCATGGCTTCAGAGTCAAGCACGTTGCGTTACATTCATCATCCTTGAAACACGAGGTATCTTTCAACCAACTGCAAGCTCGGATCTAATCTCGGTACGTGGCACGAACGCTGATTAATGACCTCGTGTACATTTGCAAACGGGATGCATATCAGGGGCCAAAAGGAACATCTAGCATGAATAAGCTACTTTGAGCCTTCACTTTTGAACGAATTGGAGCGAGTGTGCTAAAGTGGGAATCAGAACCATGATGGAGAACACCAGATACCTAAGCGTTCATAGGGGGCCGACAGTCACGGTATCTTCGGGATCGCAACAAGATGCCCGAGTTTGTCATAGTTAGTGTCTGAAGGCTCAATATACTATTTCACCAGTTTGTTGTGGGCTGAAGCCCTGTCTACAAGCGAGCGATACGAGGGATCACTACAAGATCAACGATGGACACTATACGTACATCCGTTGCGATATACTTCAACCTAAAAAGCGGCCAAGATGGATACGTGCGCTCTCTTGACATACTTGACGTGGCCATCACAGCGTGGATCGGTTTAGTCTTTAACACGATCCTAAGGAATGGAAGAATACCCTACATATTATGACCCGCTAGGACTGGCATGTTTCAGTGGAGGCATGCAGAATTGACACATACTATGTATAGCCTATCGTATCGCGTAAGATGTCGGCTGTTTGATTATGTATCAAGGGCTAGCGGAGACATCTCTGGGTATGAATATCCGCACGGCCGAGGCTAGCATATCTATATTACCCTGATTTGGAGGGCAGAGCTCGTAGACACCAAGGTAAAACAAACGAAAGTATCTCGAGGGCTATGTATGTTCTAACTTTGCCCTACGACTTATCAAAATCGTGGCTCTATTCTTACAACTACGAAACTCTACTCCAAACGATGTGGTCACAGGCACTAGTCCGGTAGGCATGTTATGATAGCCGCAGAATGAACAATCAGACCTACGCATCTTTCTTCTGACTATATCCGAGAGCTGGAACTAACAAGCAATTCCCCAGATGCCGCCGGTAGTCACAGTCCTCAAGAAGGAAATAGAATCCAGCAAGAACCATATGAATTCTTGCCAGTAAGTCATCAATACAGAACTTTTGTAGAGTGCTACGTGGCTCTACGTACTATTCTATCATGGCCGAAGGAGACAAGCTTCATCAAGCTTTTTAGGGCCTAAGGAGGTGACAGCGTGTTTCTACTTAATTTAGTTGGAACTGAACTCGCACCTTTTGCTAACTTGTTGAGGATATATAAAGTCTATCATATGCTAGCTGATAGCAAATGTTACGTAGTGCGGACTTCAATTCACACTTTATTTAAAACTGTATGATGGAGACCGCCCCCACTGTAGGATCATGCGTGCTGCGTACGTAAATATCCTCATTGTGCGAAGAAGACCAGCTCAATTAAGCTTTTTAGAGTTCCTAAGCCCATAGCGTGCTTCTCGTAAGATTGATTTGGGTATCTAGTTTTTGCTGCTAAGCTTGTCAGGGCAAAACCCGCCCCCATTGGAAGAACAGAAGACGCAGCTAGTACTAGCCACATACTATTAGTGTATTACTTATCGTCATATACGTATATACAAACTAGTAGGAACGAGGTCATTTAAGCTTTTTAGGGCTTTAAACTGACACCGTGCTTCTGATGAGTAAGGTTAGTTTTAGGGTCTAGTCTCTGTTATTAACCCTTGAGGCTTGTCCGCCCCCATTAGTATGCGTCGCTATACCACCTTTACGACGTTCGTATGAATTACTGAATGAAGAAACTAAGCTAAATTAAGCTTTTAGGGCTAGTGGATTATGGAGCTGATAGATCATAGCGTGGCCACTAGGCAGGGATGGTTAACATGGATTAAAGCCCGAACTTTGAAGGTCTAGTCTCTGCTGCTAAGCTGCTTGAGGCCGCCGACATTGGTCAAAAGTTTGTCTTCCACGGATAGATGGGTAGAGACGAGTCAGACGACTATACGATAGGCTGTAGCATCCGCCCCCACGGTGGTCAGATCAGTGAATAGCATATTCTTATCTCACTCAAGCGCTCAGCCACGTACTCCCTACCACGTATCAAAGGTGAGACTAACCTTGGAGCCAACTGCTCCGGAGCATTGGCCATCTTGATTCTTGTCCAGTCTCGTATCCGCTTGTACTGGCGTCTAGGCATCATTACAATCCACATGCATATTCCTTTGCATTCGAAGCACGGGCTATATGTGGTAGCAAGTAGCCGTTGCCGCCGAGTCGTTAAGCGACTACCAAATGCAGGAAACGGCCCCGGTGCATATGTCTGACCACTTCTTGGCCACTCTTGAAAGCAGTCTTGAAGCTAGATAAGACAGCTGAGCAGCGAACTACTTTTACACGCGTGGTGGCCGCTTAGAAGCTGTCTTTGAAGATCTACGTATGCTCTCGTATGCAGAGCGGAGATTTATAGCGTATCAAATTATGATGTAGACGAAGGCTGAGCGCAGGGGCTGACTCCTTGCTAGAATCATGCTCTGATTGCTTGAAACCCGCAAACGGCTCTCATGTTAAAGTTACTTGGCAGTTTCAAAAGAAGTCTTCGTGATGCTAAGTGATCGTCATTCTATCCACTCTAAAATCCGTCGAGACGCTCTCTTTTTCGGCGAATGTCTCCTCCGAAGTGGGTTTCTAGTAACTTTGGCATAGATCATTCTGGGTGCACATACGTAGTCCTACCAACCAAGCCCCTCGGATCAACAAGCTCAGAGAGTGGAAGAATCGACTAGGTACTAAGGTGTCAATGAGAGAAAGTTTACTCAAAAAAATCTATCATGTCTGCTAACTAGAATCTAAGTATGAAATGAGAGCGATAGCAGGTCGCATAGATTGGAACACCATAGAAAACAACCTGAAAAACGTCATCGAACTCTCGTAGAGGAAAAAATTCGGGTGATGAATCCACGAATTGTCTTCCGCAAACTTCATGCCACAGTGGTCTCGGGGGCTGTCCTTATCGGTATTTCAGTCTGAATGTCAGAGTGAACTCCATTCGCAACGGGCTTTAATTCTGTAGTCTCGGTGGCGGATAGGACTTCGCTAACAATTGGTTTGGACGCCGTAATCTCAATGGACGAGGTGATCGCGTTCTCAACTGGCTTAGTTACTGCAGGGTCCGCGTTGAACTCGATTTCTCCAGTCTGATTTGATTCATTCGTGATGGTCTCAGGAACGGCTTCAACGGCCACCGGGCCGTCCACATTAGCTTTAACAAACTGAAGGAAATATTCTCCTAGTTCTTTGCCTTCACCGAGCTCGCCCGAATACCCAAGAATACCATCAGGTCTGAGAACAACGACGCCACCTAGAGCTGCTGAAAAGCCGTAAGTGCAAGCGGCAGCCATGTCAGCGTCGTAGAAAGCCTTGCCCCAGCGACCAACGCCGAGATAATGATCTGCTTGTGGAGAGTCTCCTGGAATAATGGTGAGGTAGTTGATAAAGTCAGGAACTTTGCGAGTGAAGGATTCCTCGCTGTCAAAGTATGATCGTAGGCTCTGCAGACTCTTGCCTGTCAATGCTGGATTTCCAGTGAAAACCAAGACATGGAATCTTCCAACGTTCTTGGTGACTTGGTGCAGACGAAGAGGGATTCTAGATCCCGGCCGGCGCACGAGTACATCAGGACCTGGCCAGCCTGCGGCAATAAGGCCGATATTTGCCTTTTTGTTGAGTATATTTTGCTCATAGTGGACATCAAGACCCAAGGTATAACGCATCGTAGAAGCGATGAACTCTCCGAGAATCTCAAAAGTATTAGCGCCAGGTCTACCCACTCCCTCGGGAACCTTTCCTGTAATCAGTGCAGAGAGGGTCTTGTCCTGATCAATGATACGCTGGGCCTCGGGCTTTCTCTCTTGCTCATATGTATCCAAGACCGACTCATCGTACCATCCTTTGAGATATCCACCCAATTTCCAGGACAAATTCAAGGCGTCCTGAGCACCTGCGTTCATACCTTGGCCAGCGCCAGAAGAATGAGAGTGGCATGCATCTCCAGCGAGGAATACTCTCTGCTTCCGGAAGGTCCCGGCCACTCTTTGTCCGACACTGTTGAAGCCATTAGCTTTTATACACGCGTGGAATAAAGTCCATCGTCGACAAATCTACCTGTACAATGTCCACCAATCAACTGTCTCAAACTCTAGACTAAATGGTGCCACAGCCTCTTTGGCGGCTTGTCGTACTTCGGCTTCAGTAATGTCAGTGCCAAATCGATCGGCAAGAGCTGGAGGTAATGAAAAGCCAATACGAGTGCGGCCATGATCCTGGCACATCCACAAGACGTGTCCATAGACGGGTGATTCAATGGAAGCCATGCCGACACGGGCATCCGGCATATCAGTTTTGACAACTGCATCCATTCGGAACCATTTGATTCCAGTGTTGTCACCATTGAAAGGGATCTCGGAGAGTTGACGAACTGCGGAGTTCTTTCCATCAGCACCGACGAGGTACTTGCTGTAAATGTGATTAGCTCTCGGATCTCCACAGAACCTGCGAAACTTACCATTTAATTTCATGCTCTTCTCCACTAGCATTGTTCTTAATTCGCACGGTCAACGCATAATCATCAGCAGCATCATCATCTTGAACAATCGAGACCAGCTCGTATTCTTCATAGAAAGTGCCACCGTACGATTCAAACGCCTTTCGGAAAATTTGCTCAGAGTACTTTTGTCGGATGTTGATCACATAATCGAAGTAGGTTCCATGGAATTGATTGAACATCGAGTGATAGGTACCTGAAATCACTCTCTTTCCGCCGTTGTAGTTGACATAGCCGCGAGAAATGTGAGCAATCTCGGCCATCTGCTCGAACACATCCACTTGGTCGAGCAATTCCAATGTTCGTGGATATAATAAACTGGCTCGGCCGAACCTGGCCTGCTCAGACTTCTTACATTTCTCTAATGAGGGTTAGGGCTACTTTTTTCTCAGCAGGTATCTTCAAGGCTTACCTAGTACAACAGCTGAAATCCCCTGACGCGCAAGACCGAGGCCTGTGAGAAGACCAGTTGGTCCTCCTCCACAGACTAAAACATCCACGCGGTCCAGCATTTTCGGTATGCAAGTATATTGTAATATTCAAATTTGTCCGTAACAGATGCTCAACACAGATGCTGAGAGTAGATTTACAGATTATAAATTTGGTCCAGAACTGCACTAGGATATAATATAACTGGAATGCCTCGAATACACACTGTACAATCTGCACCTGATGCACCAACATGTAAGCCGATCAACTGAGCTTGGGGCGAAACAAATACATAGTCGTAACCTTGTTAATAAGCTCAACACAAGATCCCTACCCAGTAGTAATTTTCGATACCACCAACGACTAAAGAGATAACCCACCGGATCTTAGAAGAACACTTACTATGCTAAGCGATCCTTCGATCAGCCGGCAACCGATGCCTGCCGCCTTAGACTAAGCGCTAAAGCAGGCCGGTTTAAGCTCAATTAACCTACCAGGAGTCATCCTGATACTGCATGCTCTACTAATCAACGGCTGACAGATGACAGCACCTACTAATCAACTACTAATGGGCAGCAAATCTGTACAAGTACTGTTGCATTCTCTTGCATTCACTCTTCTGCAATATTTCGAATCTAAGCTTTCCTGGTATTGGATACGCTCTGTTACTTGCTAATTTATATCTCATAGGTCGTTTGTTTTCATCTTATACCTAAATAGACCGTTAGCGGAATACTCTGTAAAGTTGTTAGTAAACGATCTAGAAGATGCAAGTAAGTCAATTAGATAACTAAACCAAAGAAAACTTGTATAGCTGTAGATTTCTGCCTACAGCAACAAGCCGTGCATACTTTTGGAAATCTCTCCAATAAGTCCCCCCTTTCGGGGGCCATTTTGTCCTTTTTATGCCGGAAGACTTCATCAATTAGGCTGTAGGGGCCATTTCTTTCATCTCCAGGGGCTGTAATAATTCGTACATTACAACCCTACTTGTAAAGATTACACACTGCGGTATACCCAAACGGGTAGTTTGTGAGTATTTCAGCAACGCTTTGTTATGTGCTGACTAGGCCTCGGCATCTCACTATCGTCCATGGCTTGACTAAGGCTATTAATTGATAACAGAGACCGCCAGGTAAGGTTTACCCTTATAAATCGTATAAGTCTTCGACTCGGTGGGCCGGAGGAGTGATTATTTTGTACTCATATCAAACACTTACCATTCCATCTAGTACCTTGTGCAGTACTAGACTTTGGTCTCAGAGAAGCAGAATGTCGTCTGCTTCATTTTATCTCTTGGGCGAGGACCCATCAACTGCTCGTGTCATCGAAGTCCCAGACAAGACTGACCATGAGGGTTTGCAGTATCTGATCGCCTCGCATTTCGCGGTCGTCCATCCCAAGGGTATTTCCCCTTCCCAGTCTGAAGTGACTCAGTTTGCACTTGCTTATATGTTTCCAGGTATTGCCTTCAATAACGAGGACTCTGTCCTTGAATCCGTCCCAGATATTCTCGCACATGAAGGCCCCGTTGCCGTCACTATCGATGGCAGAGGCGTGCGCCCAGTCCCTGGACCTCAAGGTCTTCCCTACGTAGGAAACTATTTTGAGATCTTTCCCGACCACGTTGGAAATCACCAGCGCTTGTACCAGCAATACGGCCCTCTTTTCAAGACCACCAACATGGGCTGCGTTACCTATCACACCAACGACGCAGTCTTAAGTTCCATCGTCTTCGCTGAGAGCGATTTCTTCTCCAAAAATATCATCGAAGGTCACCCCATGCGCCCGCTCAAGAACCCGGATGCGGGTATTTTCGTGTCCGACACAAATACTGAAGCATGGCGTATGTCCCATAAGTTCATCTCTCCTGCTCTTGGCCCTAAAGCCGTCCGGCACTACGCCCCCATTATGCAAAAGGTGGTCGAAGAGTCCTTCCCTGTCTTCGATGAACTCGGTGACCGCGACGAAGCCTGGAACGCTTGGCCCTACATGCTTAAGATGTCCTCATCGATTATTGGAAAGTTGGTGCTGGGTATGGATTTCAAGCACTTCGAAGCCGTTGACACACCTATGCACGAGGTCCCCCGTCTCATCGCACACTTGCTTGAATTGAACAAGAAGATTTCTACCAAAGGTGACTGGTACAACAAGCTTCCTTTCGGAGACCCCGCTCGTCTCCGTGCATCCAAGAAGCGCCTCGACTTTCTTTTCGAACAGGCCATCGTGGCTGCGGCCTCTGGTGGTGTTGAGGACTTGGAACTTCAGGAAGCCGCCTTGAAGGCTGAGAATATTGTTGGTACGAAATAATCATTTCAGTCTGGCAAGATACTCTTACTAACGCCCCACGTCGAATAGATTACTTGCAACGTGCCACAGATAACAAAGGAAACAAGATGCCCAGAGATCGTCTTGTAGACCCCTTGATTGTCACCATCGCGGCTGGTTTCACTACTACAACCACCATTTTGGCTTGGCTTTTATATGGATTAGTCGAATATCCTGGCATGCAGGATCGCTTGTTGCAAGAGATGATCGACTTTGGCTTCACAGAGGATACCGTCTGCACAGTGGACCTCATTAACAAGATGCCCTTCCTCGACGCCTATGTCAAGGAGACCCTCCGCCGACACAGTCCCTCGTTCCAACCCGCACGGACATCCAAAGTTGACTGTATCTTGCCCGGCGCCTACAAGTTGCCAAAGGACTCTGTCGTGATATCCGAGACCTGGCATGTCCACAACAACCCTAAGGCCTGGGACAACCCTACCCGCTTCGACCCTGACCGCTGGCTCGGAGACCCAGCCAACATCCCCAAGGGCGCTTTTATTCCCTTTGCCACCGGACAGCGCATGTGCATTGGTAACAGTTACGTGTTGCAGGCCGTCAAGATCTTCATGCCCAAGTTGATATACCGCTATGAATTCAGCCAAGCAAGTACCGAGGCTGTTGAGTACGAGCCTTACTTCCAGCTTATCCGTCCTACGAATTTGTATGTCCGTGCTGAGAAGAGAGTCAAGTGGCCTCCTAAGACTGAGGCTTAGATGGAGGATGGCCTTACAACGAATATATAGTCTGTACCTTATGATTGCATTCAAATAGACTGGTTTGCTGTAGCTTGCAGCTTATGCATTTTTTGATTCTGAAACGTGACTCACTCATCGGTCGCCGTAGCATTTTGTCTATCATTATCTGCAATATGCCTCGAAAGTGTAACGTGCAGAGACGTGAAACACATTCCTTGTCATCACAACTAAATGAGGGACATATTCAAACCAGTGCAGGGCACTGCAGGCAAGCCCGTTCATGTTTCACGTCTCGACTGTGTTTCTTTGCCCGATATCTAAAGTAGTATAACTAGTGTGGAATATTAGCTAGCGAGGGTAGTAATCAATTCTCGGGCCCTGCAGCAACGGTGAACAGATACCAAGTGCCGACCTCTCGTGGATCTCAAGGTTTGTGACGCTGAATAGGTAGGTAAGAATAAATTGCATACAAGGAATAAACTACATATGTATATCTAATTCGATATTTTTTCATCTCGCAGCACAGTGTGTACCGTTTCTTTTTAATCCATGATACGTAACAAAACTAATCCGTGATTGCCAAAAAACCATTAAAGATTATCCCATCGCGTTTACTTATGGGAGGCCTAACCATTTTGGCTGATCGCCGAAAACAATCTCTTGATCCAGTGATAATTCCGCTTCAATGCTCGATCCGCTCAACAAGGTAGGAGGCTGGATCCAGCGGCGAGCGACTTCAATAGCAACTGCATTGTCGTCCCGTGCAGCATCAGCAAGGAGCAGAATGCCAGAGGTCAACTTGGCAACCCGGGTCATGATTTCACGACCGTTCCTGGTTATGAAATCGACTGAGTTCGATGCTATGGCGGTTTGCAATTCTGTCCACTGCTGGGTGATAATAGCTGCCTCAGGGGCGAGGGACTCCTTCTTGGGCAATGCAGACTCGACCCAGCGGCCGTAGGCTTGCGCAACGTACGCGCCGATGGGACCCTTAAGAACCTTGACGACATCGGTTGCAATGACATCCGTTGTACCTTCGCCGATGAGGATGGCAGTGCAGTCTCGGAAGACACGAGCGACGTTCATGCCCATCTCATCATTTTCGAGGTATCCCACACCACCGAGCGACTCCATGCTGGTTTTGAGCACTTCGACACAGTCTATGGTCGCGGTAGCCTTGGCGACGGAGCCCAACAGTCGCAATAGAGCTCCGGCATCTTGTGGGTTTGAGGGAACGAGATCGATAAGCGGTGTGGTCTGCTGCTCGGTCTTGCTGAGAAGAGCGGCGACAAATGTGCAAAGTGCCAAATGAGCGCGGTAGGCGACGTGGGCCTTGGCGAGCGTATTCATGTGTAGTGGCACGCTACTCAGAGGGGTTCCGCGGGCAACTTTTCGTACCCGTGCGAAGGAGCGGGCAATGGACAGACCACGGGCGGCGTAACCCACAGAGACCATGGCGAGGTGAATACGGGTGATGTTGAGCACGACACCGATCTCATTGATCCCCTTGCCTTCTCTGCCAATCAAGTATCCACGCATCCCATTGAGCTCGAGCTCTCCGGTAGGCAGACCCTTGGTGCCCATCTTGGTTTTGAGGCGGCGGATGCGGACGCCGTTCAGCTCGACACCGGCGACGCCGTTGACGGTGACGGCGCGGCGCATGGGAACGTAAAAGGCGCTGAGGCCACTGGGAGTGCGTGCCACGGCAACAGCCATTGAGCCTTCGGTGCTGGTTGAGAACCATTTGAGACCGTTGAGGACCCACGGTCCGAGAGGGAAGCCGTCGGCGTCCTTGGAGTCGTCGTCTGGGCCGAGAGGAGAGTAGGTAGCTGTGGTCTCAGTGGGTGTCAAGTCACTACCGCCGGCACGCTCGGTCATCCACAGCCCGGAGGTCCAGCCTTTCTCTGGGTCTGCAGTTGAAAGGCGGTCATATGCGTGCTGAAATAGGGCCCGAGTTGCATCGTCCAATTTGTTGTCCTTCAAATGTGCCAGCAGAAGGGTGCCCACGCCATCAGACAAGATCAAGTGAAAGTTAGATGTTGCAGAAGCTGGAGAGAACAGGTGCAGCTTCAGGACCTGGATAATTCTCGCGTAACCCTCATAGTCGTTGGTGAGTGAAGGTAAAGCTGCCAATCTTTCTTGCCGTATCAGTTTCCTCTGCTTGGAGCTAAACCTGGGTCTGAACTTACCGTTCTGTTTTTCCCCATCGCCAACAGTTCTTCCATCCCTGGCTCGTAACGAGCTCATCCTTTTTCTCACCCCAGCTATCCCAGTGCTGGACCTGTGGAGGAGAGCGCTCAGTATCCGAAACCCAGTTCATCGCCTCATTAGAGATGGCGAACTGAGCCAAAGCACCCATTTCGTCATCGACGCGGCTCTTTACCTCGGCAGGGAGGTATTGTTTGAGGATTCTTGCAAAAGCCACATCATCGGTGTACGGGTTCTCTAGCTTGGGAGTTGGGCGGGTTTGGGGCTTGGGTGCTGCTGCTGGCTCAGGAGCTACTTGGACCGTGGTGACTTGAGTCGCCGTCTTGGTCAGATCGGGCAAGGTAGTAGTCTGGGGTTGTTCGATGATAGCAGTCATTTTCGAGAAGTCTATCAAATAGGACTATAGACTGGATAAGGGAAGTGGGATGCTATCGACAGACCAGCGCACTTTATCCGTGACCAGTCTATTTGAACCGATTCAGTTGACTATGGAAATAGCTCGTCGGAGAAACAGAAGTCGGTTGCCTTGAGCACGTCGCCTCTCTATAGCAGTTTTGTCCCCCATTCACTTAATTTAGCCCCTTCATATGGACAGTCCATACGACGTATGAACGTCAGATCATACGATGGAAATTCACTACTAATTGGGCAGGCACAAGACATCATTTTGGGAGTCCTCCGATACGCATTGCAAGTTGACCTGAAGAAATCACACACTTCGATTAGGGTTAGGTGAGCTTAGTAGGTGGCTAGGATGCCCTAACTTACTCCGTACCTCTGATCACTCTTACCTTCCGAAACAGGCAATTTTACGATATTGTCCACTTCACCTCAAATACACCCCTGCTGTTTTTCCATAATACCAAATATGATTAGTATCTTTATTACTTAGATTGCGTGTTCTTCAGTACTCCGTATTTCGGTACTTGTGCCGCGAGTCAGCACTCCATCAGATTAGTTTAAAATTGGTTAGGGCTTATTCAGCTTAGTAGAGCATGCATACAGCTTTGCCTCAAGTGTATTAACCTCATAACCTTATCGCTATATCATGCAATCAGATAAGTAGCGTGGTAACGACAGATAGAGCTAGTAAGAAAGCATAGGGCACTGCTGAGTAGGTCTGTCAGCCCTATACTGCTTACAGTAGGCTTCGCGATGCTGTCTAGAATACTCTGTTAAACTAGGGTTCGTATGCGCTCTAAAGGCCGAAGATCGCGTGTCTCTTAGTGTGCGTTAGCGTGAGTTTATCCAGAGCTTGTCATTCGATTTGCGGCTAAAATTGGTAGACAATCACACTAAATGTCACAATCTATGGGGGCCAGTACTTATCTATCCAGTCATAGCCCTCGAGATTGTAAACAGATCCCTAAGGCACACTAAGCTTCGCCCCAAGGTAGCTTAAACTAGGGCTTATCACGGCTACTGCCGAAGGATCGTGGGGGCAGATACTAGTATTGCACGTATTGACACATACGAATAACTTACCACTTGTTACTAATCATCTTCACTGAGATACAGGCTTCATTATGCAGGTATTGCTTTACTACTAATCGACTGCTGACGGGTAGCTTGCACGACAAAAGGGTCCGAAAGTTTCAGCTCCCTGGTCCGAGACAGTACACGAACGCTTTAACAGGCCAGGTCATATTGGGTCAAGGGGCCTAGTTAGGCTGATCGAAAAGTTTGAAGCTGGCGGTCAACTTTCCAAGTTAAAAAAATATTCAAGTCCGTTGCAGGTCCAAAACTTGTAGCAGCTCCCAGAAAGCGTACCCAGGTGACATGCTTTGAGATAAACCGCAAAAATGAGCGCAACAACAGAAGTCCCCGAATTCACGATTGAGCAGGTCGCTGAGCACAATCGCGAAGATGACTTGTGGATTATTGTCCATGGTGAAGGTACGAAATTCGTTCTACAGAGTACGATTGTCAAATATAAAGGAGACACTGACAGGTCGTATAGTGTACGATGTTACGAAATACGTCCGTGATCACCCCGGTGGAGATGATATCCTGATCGAAATCGGGGGAATGGATGGTACTGTTGAATTTGACGCAGCAGGGCACTCAGACGATGCATGGGACATTACGAAAAGCCTTCTCGTCGGAAAACTGAGGAAAGGAGAAACCCAGAAGCTCAAAAGACCCGAAACAGGTCGCTTGATAGCTGCGGCTCCTGCGGCACCGTTACCTTCCAAACCCAAGCAGACTGGCGGTTCTTCAAGAGTTCTTACCACATTGTCCCTTGGTCTGGGCTCTTCCCTTGCAGCTTTCGGTCTCTGGTGGTACACAAAGCAAATCGATCTTACTGCACTACCCAAGTCAGTCAGCTTCGCAAACACAGAATTTCTCCGACAGGCCATTGCCTCCGTCAAGCGCAAGGAGTTCGGCTTCACAGATGGCATCATCGTCGCATCGACCGCATTTTCGCTTACGCTGGGCGCAGCAGTTCAACGCCTCGGATACATTTTGCAGTACTATAGCACGCACAAAGCACACATGAAGATCCCCCGATTGCCAAAGCGAAACGTATTGAACGGCCGAGGCTGGCTGGATCCTACTACTTTCCAGAAACTGCCCCTGGTCAAAAAAGAGGCATTGTCTTCTGACTCCTATCGTTACGTCTTTGCGCTTCCGCGCAAGGACATGATTGTTGGTTTGCCAATCGGCCAGCACGTCTCTATTCGCGGCCTCGTCGACGGGAAGCTTGTTCAGCGGTCTTATACCCCGATCTCGAACAACGCCGACCGCGGCATTCTTGAGCTAGTCGTCAAGGTCTATCCCAACGGTGCCCTCACGGGCAGTTACTTTGATAAGCTTGAGGTGGGCGACAAGGTTGAGTTCCGCGGTCCCAAGGGTGGCATTCGCTACGTTCCCGGGATGTGCAAAAAGATTGGCATGGTCGCCGGTGGCACCGGTATCACCCCCATGTACCAGCTCATTCGCGCCATTTGCGAGAACCCACGCGACACCACTGAGGTCAGTCTCATCTATGCCAACCGATCAGAACAGGACATCTTGCTTCGCCAGGAGCTTGACAACTTTGCGCGCAAATACCCTGAAAACGTCAAGATTTACTATGTGCTAGAGCAGACACCCGCCGTATGGCAGGGTGGCAGTGGATATGTGACCAGAGACATGATGGAGGACCGGTTGCCTGTACCTTCAGCGACGACCAAGATCTTTTTGTGTGGACCACCTCCGATGATTGATAGCGCGAAGAAGTCTCTTGGTTCCCTTGGTTTCAAACAACCGAACGCCATTGCAAAGCCTGGTGACGATGTTCTTCTCTTCTAGTCAAGCTTGGCGGTTCGTATTTCATATGGAAGATTCGACGTTGCTGCATCTAATAGACTAAATTGTTTTCCACTTACATTCTCCTTGCGCGTAAGAACAGTGTACAAGTAAAGACAGCTCCTGAGCAACGGCCTTGTGTAATGTACTAGCCTGAAGAGTTAAAGCATTCGTTTAACATGGCTTACCTTTCTTTCGAGATGCTTCAGTTGGTATGGGTACCGGATTTTGCCAAATTTCGAAAAGAAAGTATGCTTTTGCGTTAATGAACAGAGCTCCGTTTATCTCCAGAATTACCAAATACACGAAATTTGATAACTGCTATCTTCTGACTCCATGTACCTAGGAAGTCGCAACAAGTACAGTGCACTCTCCTATTTCGACCATCCAAACCACGACCTCCGAATCGCATCCAGGTACGTCTCCGGATTCTGCTTGTAATGTCCAACGTGTGTGCTTCCCTTGAATTTGACCAACTCCACTGCCCATCCCTTATTCTCAGCCTCTTTTGCATGCTCCTCTACGTCTCCCATACCAATAATATCATCGGCATCGGAATAGATATAGCACCTCCTGGCCCCCTGCACTGTTCCCTTGACGCTGTTCATCTGCTCTCTCACAGTATCTAAAATATCCAGTCCCGGCGTCACAAAATCCTTGAGCTGAATAACGCACAAAATCACTCCAAACACAAAGCTCAACGCCATCCTAGGCACAAACGTGCGCGGCAAACTGCGCGACAGAGCAGTCCATGTCTGGAAAAATCGCCAGCGACCGGGGGCGCTGTCCATTATAGTGACTGCGTTGGAAAGTGCGCGGCCGGTGCGTTCGAGGTATAGGGCGTTGATAGTGGACCATGTCTTTGAGCCTGCGTTGGACATGACGTGTACCAGCAGAGTCGATTCGTCGGTTGCGTCGGATTCGGTGAGAATCTTGACCGCTGGAGAAACGAGTTTGCGTTGGGTGCTGTTGGAGCGATACAGGAAATCTGCTACGCCTCCGCGGACGAGAACGATTTTTGCGCTCGGGTAAAGATTTGTGTACATGTCGGTGTACTTTTCAATGTGTTTGGAGGCTGCGTCGCCCCACGAGAGCAACAATATTGTCTCTGGTGCGGCATGGGCGAGAGTCTTGCCACTGCTGCTGCTGCTGCTGTTGCTGGAGGATTGCGTCTCTCCAGTCGAAGGAGACCGGACCAGGACAATCTCATTGATGCGTTTGAAATTCGAAAGCGCTGTCATTGTGAAGAGTTATCGTTGTTCCTTTGGATCCTGTGCAGAGGATCCCGCTTCAATGGCTGTGGAGGACAAAATGGCTCGACTGTAAGGTCGAGACTGATATTGTGCGATTAAGTATTTGATCTATCAGGATAACGATACACACATAGCACTAGTGGATTTCATCGTATCCTGAAGTATTGTGTACTATGCAGCATTCGTATTACGGGGCTTAGATATGCGTATATGCAGCATTCGGAAGGAACATGCACAGGTGTTTGACATTTACGCATCCTATGCGGTAAAAATGGACAGTATCCATGGGCACATATGCCTCCCCTACGATTGGCTACGTGTAGGGGCTGATTATGCTTCGTAAAGCTTGAGCAGGGGCGCTTGGGGGCCGTATCTGACTGTGCAGCTGTGATTAGAAGTCAAATATATTAGGGCTCGAAGAAAGCGGGCACCAAAGTTTGGACTTTGTTTGGTGGAAGACAGACCGTTTTTTCTCAGCTACTACCTCTACAGATCTTGCAGTCTAGCTCATCCTCATAATTCCACTTGCTAGTTGCTTGAGGTCTCGAGGAGCTCAATTTCTAGAAGCTACCACAAGAATCGTTATCAGAGGGTAAAGGGCAGGTAGAGCAATGTCCAAAAAAACTGCAATCTATGGTTTTCGCTATGCTTGCTCTATCTGTAGGCATTAAATTTTGAACAAAAAAAGACAATAAATAAATTGCGACGTCTTGAATCCGGCTTGCTGTCTACAGGCCTAGTACACAAACTTCAGTGAATCGATACCTGCTTGTCAATAGACTCCCAGAATGAACGCTTAAACACTCTCAGCTTTCTTAGAAGCTTTCGCAGCCCTGAATCCCGCAAATGTCATGTAAAGAGCAATCAATGCTGCGACCGCGGATGTAGCGGTACCCAGATACTGTACAAAATGTTAGTACATAGCTCATGGTTTGTCGGCATGGAGTACAAAACACTTACAAAGACGTTGTCAACAGCCTTGTTATAAGCCAGAATGACACCGGGCAACTGCTCGGCAGTAACGACATCCCTCACACCAGAAGCACCCGCGTCAATAATCGCAGTGACGTTCGCGCCGGGAGCATACTCCGGAATGGCAGAGATCAGAGTACTCGACAGATCGGTATCGGCGAGGGCGAGGAAAACACCACCGCCAAAGAACTGTCCGAAGAGAACCATGGCAACGCCGATAGGGATCTTGGTGGGCTCGAGACCCTGTTGAACTGCCAAGATGGGTTGTTGTTGCGTGATACCACGACCGAAACCAGAGAGGACCTGGTAGCCAACCCAGACTCCGACAGAGGAGGAGGGAACGAATCGGGTCATAAGACCGGCGCCGATGGCTGCGATGGAATTTCCGACGAACATGAACAGAGAGGTGTTGGGTTTCTTGGCTAGAAAAAGCGCGTTAGCTATTTTGTCGACAGGGGAGATTAAGCGGGTCCTTACCAATGAAACCAGTAGTCATGGTAATGACGATAATCGGTGCGGCCGTAGCCATGTAATAGGCACCGCTGGTGATCGGAGAATCACCCTTGACAGTCTGGAACCAGACCGGCAAGTAGTACGAAAAGATCCAGAGAGAAGCGAACTGGGTCATGTTGATAACACAAGACGACCAAACGACAGGCTGCTTCATGATCGATCCGGGGATCATTGCGGAATCTCCACGTCGTCGTTCCCAGAAACAGAAAACAATGAGCGTAACTCCAAATCCGACGAAAAGACCGATGATGGTGGATGAGCCCCAGGCGTAGGTGGTACCACCCCACTGTAGAGCCATCAAAAGCATAATGCAGGTAGGTGCGAAGAGACCGAATCCGACGGGGTCAAGACGATTCATGGTTGCTAGGAACGTTTTGGCTAATTTGGTCTTGTCGCGGATGTCGGGGACGCGGATGAGCATGATGGCGCCGAGTGTGACTGCACCGAGGGGGAGATTGATGTAGAAGCCTATTTGTATTTAGTCCTCGCCCTCCACCCAACGTCAGGCTGTAAGGTAGACATACACCATCTCCAGGTAACCTCCTCAGTAAAAACACCTCCGATGATAGGACCGATGACGGAACCGAGAAGGGAGAATGCGTATACGAGAGCGACCAGACCTATTCGTACCTTTATATTAGCCAACGACATCTCTGAAGATAGTCCTGAGAAAAGTCTTACCAGGACGTTGCTCTTTCGTAGAAGAGGCAGCAACGATGGCAAGGCCCCCGTTGAACAGACCAGCACCACCGATACCAGCAATAGCTCGTCCAATGATGAAAGCCGTCGACGTAGGAGCCAATGCACAGATCAGGGAACCGACCTCAAAGACAACGACAAACACGAAGAAGACGTTCTTTGAGTAGTAATTTTGAAGGATCTTGCCCATGATGGGTGCGCAGGAACATCTGTCGAGCGCCGTTAGCTTTTATTCTACATTTTAAACCGACATTGAGAAAGCAATACTTACAATGTAATAAGGTACGCACTTCCGTACCAACCGATATCTTTGATAGTCTTGAAATGAGTAGTAATGGCAGGAATGGCCTTTTTGCAAGTCAGTCGCAGGTATCTTGTGCATTTCGAAACCGAAGCCACTTACAGTCGTGATAATGGCGACGTCCATACTATAGATAAATCCAGCCAACGAAACAGCAGCGACAATTGTCCACAGCTGCACCGCAGGTAAGGGCTGAGGACCAGCAGGAGCAGCTGGCGGCGCCGCTGGCGCAGGGCTGTCCATACTCTTCTCACTCTCGATGCCTGCTACACCTTCTTCGATGCGCTTCGGCTCATTGCTGAGCGAGCGCTCGAACTCGGTGGAAGTGTTGGACTCCGGCATTGCGGCGATGTGTATGATGAACTGTAGAATTCACCAAGTCCAGCAGCAGTCAATCAGTGTATGGACTCAACTGACTGCAATTAACGATCAAATAAAAAAGGTTTATAGTTTCAAATAAAAAAATCCACCGACGCAATCCCTCTGTATTTATTAAACGTGACCCCCTGGGAGGCAGCGATGCGACTCCGTCGGAGACGGAGTGGTAGCTTTGTCTCCGATTATCTCAGCTTGGAGCTAGCTTCACACGCTACGATGAATACCTTTGCCACATTAGTCTTCTACTATGTTGCTCTTTGTTATATTCTATTTATTTTATGGCCTAGCGTTGCGCATCATTCCGAGATGCTCGCATTGAGTCTCTAAAGCAGAGAGTAGAGGTGGGTTTGCGTGCTAATCGCCCCGACGGCTTTTCTTCTTAGGGCTTTTTTTTTGTTCTTGGTGCGGGATGAAAACAGCACTCACTCCACACCATACGAACTGTGAACTCGTATTATCTGAGTACTATCTACCAATGATGCATATAGACAAGTCGTTATCAGTTGCATATACGGACCTCTCCCCTCCATTGGGGGCGAACAGTATGCATTAGCGCAAATTCAATATCCGAGCTGCTTCTTACTGCTTCTTACTGCTTCACACTCTTAGTAAAACTTGCGACGAGCACTAATCCCTAAGTAGTTATCAGATCTGCAAAGCCGACATTAAGTTCAACTTAACCTCTAGGTGTTTTATAATCTGATGTCTAAGCATTACGAGCTAATGCATACTGTTCGGCCCCCATGCCAGTAAAATGCTATCTTGAGGGGGCGTGCAGGCTAGCTTGAAAGGTATACTATTTCGCTTTTGCTTCATTCGGCAAGGATTCGGAAGGATGAGGATGGTTTTTAGCCCTATGCTTAGCTTAACATCAGCCTTAGCTACCTACCAGCCATACGGAGTACAGTCTAGTGACTTTAGTGGTCTACTAAGCATTGATCACTGATCGGCGGCCGACCCACTGGCAAAGCTTAGCTGGAGAAACGACGCTAACAATGTCTCTTGAGATGTCTAAGTCTATCATTCGTAACAATCGTAACAAAGTCCACTATGTAGTACACGGCGCTGAACCATCTTGCATGGTTTGCCAGAATCTATCGTCCCACAACCCAAACTGATCTAGCCGAAAATCTTGAAACGGTGGTGCCACCACCGACATCCCGTTCGATGATGGCTGCGCGGTAGCAGAAAGTGTGGCGGACGGCACGTTCTCAGTCGACAGCAGATCATCAAATCGCAGGCGTACCTGTCTTAGCCTCCGGCTGCTTTGTAGCCAGGGCTTGTTGTTCTCCATCACGTCGTACCGTGAGCTGAGCTCTTCTGTTCGGGTGACAAGATTATCTAGGATAGTCGACAGGTCGATTGATGGTTGGGCGTAGTTCACATCCCAGTCGTCGGCTTTGAATAATGATAATTTTGAGAGCGTCGCTAGGGCGAGGTAGAGTTGTTGTAATGAGATCGCGGAGAAGCTGAAGTGGGGTTGTAAATTGAGGGAGAAGTAGATGTTGATAAGGGTGCGCGTCGCTGTGAGACACATCCATAATGCGTCGGCTCGCTTAGGCGACAGTCCCTGGGCGGGAGTTGTAGGTGTCATAAAGAAGCATAGTTCGTAAACGAGGATTTCAACCGCATGGTAATGCATCAGCATTATTGCTTAGACATTTTATTTTAGTACGTATTGCGTTGCACATATGGATGTAACTTACAATCCTGTTGAAGTCTCTCTGGTAGCGAGACTTTGAACTTCTCCAAGTCGGATACCAGTAATTTAAGCTGCAGACTAATAGAATTATTTGGAACCGACGCACTCGATGATGGGAATTCGCGGACGATAAATCTGGCATTCTCTGCAATTCGCTGCAGGTCGACTAGATGAACTAGACGTAAATCATTTTCGTATTCGGGGGCTTTCAATATTTCTTCGTAGCATTGTTGGATATTGTTCGTCCAGTGGAGGGGGTTTAGACTGCGGAATTTGGAAGAGACCTAATAACAGTGAGCCCGAATTACCGTTAATGAAAAGAGGGAAACAAAAACTGACACATGAGAAGAGATAGAAGCATCCGAGCACAGCTCTTCTTTCTTCCCTCGAAGGTTCCGAACTTCGTGCCCAATTTGGGTTGGAAGTGACGGTCGTTTTCATCTCGCCAACAAATTTTTCATGATTTTCGCCGTTCTTGTACGGGATGTACAAGTTCAGATCAACCAGCAGTGAGAACGCGAGGCCGAGTAAAGTGTTTGTCTGCGGATTGGCGTGGAATAGGCTATTGTACCAATTGATATAGACCAGAAGCCCTTGTAGGAGGTCCAGGCTCTTCTCACCGAGTACAATCAGATGCTCCATGATATATCTCACAAGCTCCTGGCCCATTTGTATTTGATGTACCGAGTCATGATACGATGTTACTGTCATGATTGCGCGATATAGAAACGGTCGTTCTCTCAACAGGGCTTGCGCCGACATCTGCACGGGGACTGATATGAACGGCGCTTGATGCGCCATATCTCGACGGAAGATATCCAGCAACTCGTCTGGGCACTTGCTAAGTCTGCCCTCGGACGGCGAATACAATGTCGAGTCAAGCCCATATTGTGGTGTGGCAGTTGGAAAACACTGCGGAATAGTAGTGGTTTGTCTTGTGTAGATCGGCGCGCTCATAGAATCTGACGCGCTGGAGGTCGGTCCAGTAGATTCTGGCGTAATCGCAGTGAATGCGCCGTTATCCAGATTCTGCTGAGAAGCTCCAAGCAGCGACACTAGGCTGTCGACTTTTTGTTGTAGTTGCGCGATTTGTCTTGTGTGGTCGTTTCGCCTACAGATGCATGCGTCAACAGCGGCCCGGGCAAGGCAGGTAAATGCGCGACAGGCTAAGCTTGGTTTACCTTGACTTGGTAGGTTTTGATGGCCGTGGTGTGCTACGATCCTGCATTATGCAGTGCTTATCGAGGCGTTTACACCTATACAACGATGACCATTAAGCATCAACACATCACGGCGGCGGCATTGGGCGAATGCGTACCTCTCGCAGCGTCCGTCTGTCAGGTCGTAGCATTTTGCCTTGGCCTTGACGCAGTTCTGGCAGGCATGCGCGCGGGGATTCACATAGTCGGACATGTTGACGGATCGATAAAGTATGTATGTATGTATAGTGTATACGTGGATCACGTATCATGCGATAAGATGGCGCCGGCCGCTACGGGCGGATGTAGCGAGAATATAAGACGTCCGATGGACTTGTTGCACTCCGTCTCCGTCGGAGAGATGACGGATGCGGTTAGACTTCTCGGCGTGGAATAACTATTCGGCGGGTAGAGTTGACGACAGCTTCTTCCCGTACACTTCTTACTACGTACGTACAGTAGTAACCCGAATCTCCTTCCTTGACAGGTTACTCAAGACGCATTCATATCTTTCAAGCAGACGGCCAGCAAGTGAACAATCTCGTGAGCAAGGCCCCCAAGTGGCTCTAAGGGACCGCTATGGGCTTACCTAAGGCTTGCTTACCTAACGGCTTGCTCACTGGGGGCTGCTCTTCTACAAGCTTACCTGCCTATATTGAGAAGCCTACTTGCTTACTTGGGGGCCAAAGCTTACTCACTTGCAGGCCAAAAGCTTATCTGGAGGCTTACTTACTAGGCTTGCTTACCCGCTGCTTATCCGCCGAGTCGCCTCTAGCCCCGAGGCCTGAAGTCGTCAATCGAGATTCGTTACATAGGGGGTTTCCCTAAGGTTTGCTGATAGGACTAGGGCTCTTCGACAGATTTATAGTCATCTCTGGGATTGGCGCTCAGGATTCTCAAGTACATTGACGTTCGGTGTGCGACGCGAATAGTCAGTCGCTTCGCTATTTGAAAGATGGTTGAGTTCTGGACCAACCAACCTCGAATACGAAGTGATGACTAAAAAAACTAACCAAGGCCCTCATAACATTCATAAATATACACCGTCGATTTTCTGTAGCGTGATTCAATCCAAAGGATGATTACTACGTAGTACATCCTAGCGTATGTCAAGTTTGTTAGGTCGATTATAGGTGATGTGTGACCAGATTAACGACGAAGTTTCTAACATGGAGTCAATACCATGAGTGAGCTTATACTCATCCGAGACGCTGTTGTAGCTACCAGCTGTCTGTAAGGGACAAGCTCGTTGAAAGTCTTCTGAAACCGCCTTCTGGTGTCGACGAAACGGCTGGCGGGGACTGGTAGGTCTCAGCGTGCCTTTGCAGAAGCTTTGAATGTTATTCACGAACGTTGTTCGTCTCTAAAATGCACCGAGCACCACATTCCACAAAGGGAGTTGATACTACTCACGGCGGTACTGCCTTCCCATAACGAAACTACGCGAGTATGCTGCAAGGTATCAGCGCCAGGCCGCTTTCTCGCTCTGATTCATTCTTTGTATGTAGCAGGAGTTGACAGAAGGGAAACGGACAGAAAGGTTGGCTGCGGAACTATCATCTGCACGTGGTGATAATTACACAAATTACGGATTTTCTGTACAGCATTTGTATGCTCTGAAAGCACGTGACTCTAAATTTCAAGATTGTGTCTAGCAGCGGATCCATCTTGCACCTTGGACATTCATGATAATATGGCTTTGATTTACCATCCTTTAATAAAACCTATTAGGAAATACGCAGTACTTGTCTGAAGGGAAAGCATACCAGCTGTCTGGCTGATACGAAGAGAGGACGGTCACACCGTCCTGGCCTCTTTCTTCCACTCTTTAGTCGCCTCGTAAAGTACAACCAACTTCGTCAATATAGACACGCAGAGCTTACACTGGCTTGCCTAGTGGTTACCAATCAAGCTTTGAGTTTTCACTTCATTGAGACCACATCTGTTGAAAGAGAGCTTGGGGCTGTTGCTGATATATCAAGATGGTGGCACTGTCGACCCCCTGTTGACGTATACAAAGAAAAGGTGCAGAGTACTTTCCTTGCGAACGTGCCTCCTCCGCGTACATTGCCCAACGTCAGATTTACCACCTCTCGACAATATCTCTCCGGCGCCTGGTTGCTCGTGCAATTGGCCATATGATCTCTGCTATTCTTGGATGGTGTCGATGGCCTTGAGAAAGTCCTTCAAAAATGGCGCCACCTTCCAGCCCTCGTGAGGGTCTGACCATACAATCAAGTGGTCTCAAAAGTCTACCCAAATCGACAACGGCAGTGGTCGAACGTGATGGAGACGACATATCTCTCACCTCCACAGCAGAGAGCGTGCCTCAAGATGAATATGAGGTTGAAACCATCCATGCACAAAAAATAATCAACGACCAGAAAGTGTATTTGGTCAAATGGAAAGGGTACGAAGATTTGCGTTGCACGTGGGAGCCTAGAGACTCATTCAACACCGAAGAGATACTGCTGGAATGGAAAAACAAAAAACGGCAGATACAACGCGGAACTAGACAGCCATTCGATGTTGAGGCGTGGCAGGCTGAACTCGAAGCTTCTGAGAATGCTCGTGAAGATCGCAAACGTCGACGAAGAGCGAAACGAGCCAGGCTGGGTCTACTGGCGCAGAATAACCAGGGATCGGCTGCTGTATCGCCCGGTGCCACGCCAAATGCAGATTTGGAAATGACAGTTTCACACCCAGCTCCCTCAGATACGTCTTCAGAGGATGATACGCCTCTGATACACCGAATAAATCCTTTGCAGATCACTCCTTCGATCTCCAATAGTGTTCAGTCAACATTTCAACCTCAGACTCAAGACACGCCATCCACTATCCCACCCAAGCCACCCAACTCTCATCCTATATTAGTCCCTCCTAACAATCAAACCGCGCGTCGAACAGAGAAACCAAACCCATCCCCTACCAAGCCCATCGAGATTAAAGTCCTAGACGGCCGTGTCGAAAGAAGAGATCTCGCTAACATATTGAATCGTGCGCGGCAGCAGCCCAGTCCCGCAACGGAGAAGAGCAAACCGTGGAAGCTCTTTCGAACCACACACAGATTCGAAAAGGCTTCTCAGCAAGATCCGGAACCCAACAGAGATGACTTGGAATTACAAAGCCCCAATACATGGTCTCCATTTCAAATGTCCTCGTTTCTCAGAAAACGTCAAGACAAAGAAGACAATAGCCTTTTTGTGGAGCAAGATGAAGTACCTGAGACTCAACAGACTTCCCTCCCTCAGACTCCAGCTGCATCAATCGATAGCCCCGTGCTCCCCACTCGGCAAATGTCTGCAGCAGAACAGCATGTCGCTGGACCTTCAAATACGATACCTCAACCCGATTCCGCGCAAGAGGTCAGAGAAAGTCTATCCACTAAGAATTCAGGTCAGTTCATACCAAGAGGTCCATCGCCCTTGGGTCCAAAGGGCTGGAATTCGCTCACGACTGGGAATCGCCAACTGCGTAAGAGGGAAGATATCCTCTGTCGGATATCGTATGGCACCGATGCCGTTGAAATAGGGGATGCTTTACTCTGCGATTTAGCAACTGACTACCGAGAAATGATACACAGACTATGGTACAACGGCGAAATTCGAATTCGCTTCGAAGAAATCTGCACTCTTGATTATTTTAGAATGCTGGCTCAGGAGGTAAGAGGCTCTTTAATTATGTTCATGGCCACTTCGTCTAATGAAACTTCAAATTGTCAGACAAGGAATCAAGTCAGCTTTAATGGCTACATTCTTCCCTATCCCGATACAAAAGCTGCGTTATATGATCTCGAGGATTTGCTTCTGGAAAAGGGCCTCGTCGGAATAGCGAGAATATGCCCCTTCCCATATGATACAGTCAGAGGGTTGACTCTTGTCTGTTATTCGAATGACTATCGATCGGCGAGTTTTCAACATCTCAACAGACGTGGATACGATGCACCCAAGAGCTCTCTACGCGTTGCGGGTATCAATAAGGTACTCCCGCGACAGCCACGGGAGATGGCCGCTCCCAAGGACGCTTCCATGACAAGAAAGTTGTCGGAAAGACCGGAAAGACCAGAACGACAGGGCCGATATGAGGAGTCTCGCAAGAGCAGAGAGGGAGGATTGACTCCTTGGCGCTCATCTTCTCAGATAATCCGTTCCACGAATGGGGCTACCAACACGCCCTTAGGAGTCACGGAGCAACTGCAAGGCTCAGACTCTCGTCTGAAACGTACAGCCGTCGGCAGAGATCAAGACTCAACACCACCTCAGACTGCACAAGCAAGCGCTGTATCAAAACAAGCAGTCGTCGACCCATATGAATCAACAACCGCACTCACCGACGCTATGGACGCATCGCCTGATTCTTGCGAAGATGTTGATATCGTCACAGAAACGCAGGTCCCTATCTCAGACCAAATGGACGTCCCGTCACCCGCACCTGCAACGTCGATTGAGCGATATACCGACCAGGTCATTCCAGAAACCCAGGATGTGCAGATGCTTGACGTGAGCGAGGCAAAAAACATTGATCTTAAAGAATTGTTGAAGACCGCATTTCTAAACAATTACAAAATCACGTATGACAACCTCGCGGCCGTTACCAGTCATTCCAGCATCAAATTCGCAAATTGTTTCTATCTATGGTTTCCCGAAGACGCCGACGGAGACTTTCAGGTTTTAGAAGAGTTCTTGGACCGGCATTATGCGATTGTGCTTTCTAACCGCAAGCAAAATGACTGGGAGAAGTTTACAAAATCCTCTTCCGGGGTTGCGTTGGTCAGTATCACGATCCTCTACAATAGAGCATTTTTCACATTGACATAATGTGCTATAGTTCCATCATAGTTTCTTGCAATATAACGAAATGCCTGGCTTCCACAAACTCACCATGGGCTCCTCTTTCAATTTCTGGACCGTTTCACTCCAAACGGCTATTCCGAACATTGAGCCGCAGACGCATTTTCAACGGATTTTCCCTCACGGCACTGGATACCTTATGACGGAAGATTTTATGCTACACGAAAGGGACGCCGCGATTATGATCCTGGCATGGTTTCGTGACGTTGTTCTGTCCAAGTTTCCGGGTACGCTGAAGATGATGTTTCGCCCGAATGTTCTGATGTGGTTAAATCAGATGTCCAGGGAAGATCCGCGGTAAGCAATACCAGTCCGGAACATAAGACAATGGGACTGAGTTCGTTCCCCAGATTTACCGTCATGGCTGTCCTCATTGGCGACACTGCATGCCACGGCGACGCGTCTAGGTGGCCCGTTGAAGCCCGCGACCTCGACTGTTTCTACCATCCATCTCTCGAGAGTCCTTTGATCTCTCTAGCCGAATTGCCCAATGTTGTATCGATCAATGTCGAACCTGCAGATGGCCCACCAAATCCCGTTGTCAAAAGCGTCGAACAGGTTAAGAACACAGATCTTTTGTGTGAGGTCTTCGCAGCATGGGCCATTCTCAATGCAACGACTTTACGCAAATTTCTGATTCTCACACATGATAAGCCACTAGATCGTTGGCAGGAATGGCAACACGTCAGTTTGCCCCCATTTTTACTCTCAAACTAGTGCGGTTGAATGAACACTAATCACGTCTCAATCCAGATTGAGATAATCCAAGGCGCAACCGACTTTTTCCGTAAATCAAACATCAACAAAGATCACTACGCAAAATGGCTTGCCCAGGGTACATCAGCGTCAGCGTCATCGACATCAAAAACTGCTGCACCAGCACTGTCGACATTGTCGTCAGCAAAACATCTTTCTGAATCATTAGCAACACTGCCCGCAGCACCAACACCGGCAGCCGTGTCACGACCACCGGTTGGAAGAGCGACGACGGGGAATGCAGAAGCACATAGACTTTTATTTTCCAATGGGCCACCGCCTGGACCAGGTCAGGATCGTCGAATGTCGCGGTAGGTGCTTACATACCATGTCATGTATAATCATTGTGATTACTATTAGCGCCGTGTTAGAGGAGCTATTCGAGCCGGCAGGGAGTATGTTTTATGTACACATACTCGATAATCTTCGACTTTCCAAGCGCGAGTAATGCGGGAGATATCTAGGGAGTGTTTTGTACTATAATATTTGTTTCGAATTTCGATATCTAGGAGACTTTCCGTGGTCAAATGCCCTTATCTTGGTCTCTCAAGACGTATCCTTGTCCGTTCGTAGCCTCTACACAAGGGCAAGAAGTAGATAATAAAAACGGTCATGCAGGATCCTTGTGAGAAAGCCTTCATCTAAATTACTGCAAGTCATTTGTACCGTCAAGATGTCACGCCCAAAGCCGAATTGAGACAATTCGACGTGTCAAGACTACATGAAGGAGCGTTGCATCAGGAGGATCTCATGAGACTAAACTTGAGCATCTACACGTATACATAGGGCATTATGGTCACGTGTCATTTTCAGAACTGTCGAACTTCTGCGACCACATCTGTTTGTATTCTACTCGAAGGTCTTGAGTGGATGCAAAGTCATTGCCTGAGAACAAAATCTTAGGATTTCCCATTCGTATCAAAACGTCCAATCATATAAAAAATGGTATTGTAAATTTGAGTCGTGAAATGCGTGCTATCATACATGCGCCCTGAACGAAACCCTCCAACCAATAACTCCGTCATTACCTTGCTGACGTCATAAACGCTGAATAGATGAACGAATGGAACAACCATCGAGATACCTATATAGGCATTCCCTTCCGTGTCAACACCTTTTCCATGCGCACTTTCATGGTATCGACCAATTTGTTGATCTCCTTTGTTGTGATTCTGTCCCATTCCTCCAGTACGGCAACTTTTAACTCAACTTGGTCTCCAATACTTCGCTTTTGCAGTCTCTTTTTCAACACGAGTAGTATATCTTTCAAGATGTTGAGGTCAGGTGAAGTTGCTGGGTTTTGGATATAAGGAAGTTGCAGCGAATCGAGATAGGCGTGTACCATATTCTGCGGGGCGGTTGCATTCTCGTACCCGCCGCTGGCATTGTCGAGGTAAATCATCCGCCGAACGGTCACGATAGGTTGAATGTGCGGTTGTATGATCTGCGATATGTAGTCACGCTGACTCATCGCAGAGAGTTCGTTGTCGTCGGTTTGTAGAAAAATAAGGGGGCCCTTGTAATCATAGCCCACCATTGCCCAGCAATGGAACAAGGCTTTATCAATCTCCTCCCTGGAATGTAAACAATCTTCGCATAACCGCTCGTCTTTTCTATTGAACACTTTTGCTTTCTGCGTTGTGCCCAGACCGAAATTGACAAAGTCACTGAACAGCAGTGAGCGCCATTCGTTCTGCCATTTGTGATGTGCCAGAGCATACTGCATTCGCGTTTCTTGAGCCTGTTTCGATAACCATTTCTGCTGGCAGGATATACGTTTGCAATAACCTTCTTTGATCATGTAGTTTCGAATAGTTTGTAAATGTACGCCGTCCACGCCAACTGAGTGCCCCAATTGTTCCCAAGACACATCTCCGTTTGACTGCTCCAACAGCATAATCATCTTTTGCGTGAGGTCGTCACTGATTTTCTTGGGTCGGCCGCGCTTATCGGATTTTTTGGTGACTCGACCTGCTGTCTTTGATGTGGCCTGCACGACTTCTGTCTCTGCTTTTGTAGGACGTGGTCTGTTCGTTTTGTCGGGTTGCAGGCGTTGTTGCGGCATCGTATTGCCCACTTTCTGAAGATAGGCGAAAGTACTGGGTATGGCCGCCTCTGGAACTGGTGGAGGCCCAGGAGGCAGAGATATGCCTGCTGGGCCCTGGGTGAAGATCGGCTGCACCCCCTTCAAAATGGACATTCCTGGATCGAAAGAGTCATGGTTTTGGAAAGTTTTTTGTTGTCTAATCGCAAAGCCGACCGGGAAATTCTATCTCGAAATGTCACGTGAAGCACACTAGTCCCGATGGGGCGCAGACGGGCAGTGTTGCAGGCATCGACATACTCAGACCACCGCCAGCTGGGAGGTACTGACATCTTTGACTCGAACAACTCTTGTGAATCACTCTTCAGGTACTGATATTTCTCCTTGACATTTTTAAAATCATTAGCTACCTCTTCGACAGTTTACTAACCTTCCAGGGGTCGTTACGGTCTACGTTCCACTTCCCCCCGTTTGCTCCACAAGTCTTTATCTTCCTACACCACGTCTATTTGCACTTCGACAATAACAACCAAGCAACAAACCACACGACGCCATGGCTAACGACGAATACGATGTAAGTCCCTTTGCGACTTCTACCTGACTGTGTATGGCAAGTACCTTGCTAACGTACAACCTGTTTAGTTCCTTTTCAAAGGTGAATGACCTCCGCTCCCATCCCTTGCCGTCAGCTCTACGACCACAAACAAACACTCAAATACTAACTCTCGTCAAGTCGTCCTGATCGGAGACTCCGGTGTCGGTAAATCCAACCTTTTGAGCCGATTCACTCGCAATGAATTTAACCTAGACTCCAAATCCACCATGTAAGCTATGACAATCGCGATGACCAACTTCACGAAACAAGTTGCTGATTAAATTTGTCAGTGGTGTCGAATTCGCCACACGTTCGATCCAAGTTGACTCCAAAACAATCAAGGCCCAAATTTGGGATACCGCCGGCCAAGAGCGTTACCGAGCCATCACCTCTGCCTACTACCGTGGAGCCGTTGGAGCGCTGCTCGTTTACGATATCAGCAAACATCAAACTTATGACAACGTGACTCGGTGGTTGAAGGAGTTGCGCGATCATGCGGACTCCAACATTGTTATCATGTTGGTGGGAAATAAGAGTGATTTGAGACATTTGCGTGCCGTGCCTACAGAGGATGCCAAGCAATTTGCCAGTGAGCAACCTACACGAGATGAGCATGAATATGACTGCATGTGTACTGACCGAGGCCAGGCGAAAACAATCTCTCCTTTATTGAAACTTCTGCTCTCGATGCCAGCAACGTCGAGCTTGCTTTCCAGAACATCTTGACAGGTAGGCCCTCGTTGAACAGCGGGCATTCCGATATGAACTGACGTATATGCCTATTCCAGAAATCTACCGCATCGTATCCAGCAAGGCCTTGGACCAGGGTGAGGGTGGTCAGAATCCCCTCGGCGAACGCCGCCAAGTCGTCGAAATAAGCAAGACTCAGGACACAGAGACCAAACAGGGATGCTGTTAAGAACCGCTGTCACGCAGTGCAGTGCATTGTAGACGTGTAGACTTTGGAACCGAAACGAAGTGCACCCCCCTTCTACCCTTCTGGCTGTCACGTTACGAATCAATAATGTCTCCTATATTTTTGGGCAATGCACCGAGAAGTCCGGGTTATCTGATATGGATATTCTTGGGATTACTTCGAATGTAGTTCCAAGGATACTTTTTCTTCTTTTTTCTTTTTCTCTTTCGAACCGGGACAGGGAGTTTGAGACTTCGAACAGCCTCTGTTTGCAGAAGGATATTATCCACGAGGCGATGAACCGATTAGTAGTGTTTACAACTTTCGTGTGTTTCTGGCGGGCTTTGCCTTGCGCTTTTTGTTCAAAGTATCGTGCCTTTTTTTTCCTCTTCTCGCTTCTTGTTCCTTATTCTTTCATGCCTGACTCTCTTCGGAATTTGTCTAATCAATGATAAAACTTGAGAACACCGATGCACTCTTTTTAAGACTCTCTTCGATAGATCACGTGCCCATTTTCTGGGATTCAAATTATTTCTTTGTTCTTGTGCATGGGACTTTATTCTCATGTGATGGATATGAGGCACCTTGCATCGATGAAATACTAGTTTCGCCTCGAGTTCCAGAGAATGTTTAGTGACAATCCTCGTTAAACCGACCTTTACCCAGTGGCCTGTCGTATGTACACACACCGACTTCTAGAAGCCTGGAAGGATTTCTGCTGGGTCTGTGCTTTTCTTCCCCTCTAAAGAGAATGCGTATTAGTTTCCGACTTTCTGCTGACAGAGACAAACTAGTCAACTAGTCAACTAGTTATATCAAGGCTGATTATAGGGTTCACCACGACCCGGCTCTCAGACAGGACGGTTGACAATCTCTGGTGTGATCCTTTGATCCTTCCACAGAGTTCGACTGGACGTGGAAAGCAATGGGCCCATTGCGATGAGGTTCTAGCTGGCAAGTATGAGAATCGTGTTGTCAAGTGCAGTGCTTGGTCAACGATTGTGATAGACGGCTATGTAGCGTTGGATAACTAGTTCTTTGAATGGTACAACATTCCTGTATATATTCTTTTTCGCTATTGAGGGTATAGATAGACATAAACCTCAGGCATTGACAAGGTCGATATATCCATTCATTGAGCCTTGAAAGAAAGCATCTAGCTCTATTTGTATATCATGTGCTGGGAAGAGGTATCATAAAACACAGTATCGAGGAAAAATTGTTTTACATAATGAATCAGTGGAGTAAAGAAAAAACAAAAACGAATCTATTGAGCCAACCTCTTCCGATCCGTCGACTCATTACTCCACCTCGACCTGTCCAGCGTCTGCAATTCTTGCTCGTCAATGATTTTGGACACCGAGTCCGCCGAACCACTCGACATCTGCATCTGCTCGTTTGAGCCTAATCTGCGCGGGCGGCCCATCGGATCCCTTTGCGGGCGGCGGGTCAGTTTTACCTGCGATGGGGAAGGGGAGGGCAATGATCTGCGGTTCATGGAGCGTGATGATTTTGAGGATGACGATGAAAAACTGAAAAGCTCGCGGCAGGCGGATTGAGAGGTGATCACGTAGACGATTGTGTTCCAAAAGGCTTGCAAGGGGAAGACAAAGGAGGCGGCGTAGTTGAGGCCGAAATTTGTGGCGGATGGGTAGATGCTGGCGTAGATTCTGTTGACGCTGCTGGGTATCTGTTTAGACTTGTCAGCTCTCTTCTTTTCTCTTTTCGCGCTATGCTCTTGGGAGAGCGGGGCATACCCATGTAATCAGTAGCGCAATGAAGAACAAGAATGCAACGCGAGCATATAGCCATGCCTCAGCATTCGTCTCATGCTTCGCAATCTGGCGAGTGAGACTTCTCATCCTCAGAGCCGATGGTAGTGGTCGAATAATATCAGTCTGTTGACTGACTTGAATGTCTACCGAATACGGGTTGGTGACTCCCGGAGTCCCGGATTCCTCGATTGTTCGGACTATTTCATGGTCGTACTTGCTGTTCTTAACGATGGGTCGCTCTTCGGTGGTGATTGTCACTTCCGTCGTGACGGTGTTGACGAATGGGTTTTCGTTCAGAGGGTTCAGGAAGCCGTCGAGATGTTCACGTTTGTTCCAGATGACTTTTGCTGCTGCTGAGTAAATTACTAATGCGAGTAAAATGGCGACCCTACTCAAATTTAGAAAAACATCGAGAGGGGGAATAGAATCAAAAGAAGACTGACCACACGATTGCGTACAGAAACACAAACCGTAAAACATCCCACTCAATGTTGACCCAACACCATATGATTGCTGGTCCGTAGACCGGTCCTCGCGCATTGGTATTTATGAAGATAAACACAAAGGCCGGAATGAAGGAAAACCCATAGCATATCAGGAGGTATGCCAAATCAAGAGACCGCAATTGGTTCACCGTATATCCTCTGAAGAACACCAGAAAGACGTTCACAGCCATACATAATGCCCAATAACAATCAACCCCTAAAAACATTTGCACCAGAAAGGCCTGAAACTTGCACAACGCCGAGCTTTCGCCGGCCAAAGGACCGTTCTCTGATACCAAAGCGGCCACGGCCGACCCCAGATTTCCGAAACTGGCGAAGAAGATGAGACGGTTGATGGGCTTGTTGAAGCCAGGGGAGAAGAGGTACGTTCCCACGACGAAGATGATGGACAGTACGGAAACGACCGAGTTGACCCGTTCCGTTATGATAAGAGCATGAATCTGATTGAGTGTGAGAAGAGATTCTTCTGACACATCCACTCCCGGGGGAAGCGGTGGTGCTGCCATGGTGTCTCGTCGTCAATTTGTCCACGCCTCAGCGTTATGATTGAGTCGGAACCATATAGTCAGGATGTGACGGGATTTCAATCGGCATGACAATCTTCAAATCGAACCAGATCGGATGATGGAAAGAGTGAGACGTGAGGCTTCTTTCTTTCTCGTCAAGCCTCGTTCAATATATCGTACTCGGGATCTACCGATTAGTTCTTCTGTTAAATTGAATGGGATACAAATTATGGGGATCCGCATATATAAATGTTCGTCGTCTCCACACCCCGTGAACCAGGTCAACACGAGTACGGAGACGAGAAATGTCACCAGAATCATCAACCGCGATTCTCCAGATAGCTTAAATTTGCGTTAGGCGCATGGTGGACCTGTGCCAGAAGATGTGGGACTTTACTTGCTTTGCGAAAAGCCACATTCTCTTGAAGAAAGAGATGACTGGCCGATCCTTTGCACTGCAACAAGCACAATTGACCCCACGCTTGGGAAGGATTCATAAAAGGAGCACTATGCAGGCATTTTTAGTGTCGGCTGCTAACTAGTCTGTTAGAAGGGGGTGAGCGAGGCCTTCTGAAAGGAGGAAAGACGTCTTTAAACAACTAGTACTTGGTACTAGTTGGTCGAAGGATTATCGGGGCGGGACGAGATAACCACTACGTGCCAACTCTTGAACTTGCCGAGAGCAGTTTCATATAGCTTCTCCGAGATACAGTCTAGATGTACTAGAGCATGGGTCCATCCTTGAAGAAGAAATTACTCGTCAGTCCGGTTGGTACATAGCGTCAACTAGACTGCAAGTCCTGAGTCAAGTACGTAGTTGCTAGACATTTACTTAAGAGTTTATGCCAATAGCACCACCGTGTGTCTGATATCAAGAAACTTTCGCTATCAATTAGTCTTGAAATTCCAACTAACTGATCTTCGGTCAGCACAATATAATTACCACCGAAGAGGTCCGATGTTGGCGTAATCACAAATCTCAATGGTCGATGTGGAAGTGATCATGTCGATCATCCAGCACGCTGCAGATATACACGCCTCTGACGTGCAGTGATAACCGTTTTAAGGTACGAGGCAGTTGATTCGTGAGAATGCGCTGCACTGCGTGGCAAGCGAATTTGGGTTGTGATAAGCCGACTAGGGCTATAATGATGGGGTCCGGATTGTCGTTCAGATGGTCACGAACCGTCTCTGGGGACTGGCGATCAACCAAACAGACACTCGACTGACTGTTTCGGCATCTCTCCTTCCTTGGTCTTTCAAGCATGTCACCAGTGGCCATCCATCAAAATATCGAAGGCATCGCGTCAGGGCACAATGAAGCTCGGCCCCCACGATTTGCCGGGCCAGGACGGTCTTGACTCTCGAATCTCTTGAATCCCTGATAAGATCATTGCGGTGGCTGCTCCGGCACGGGTAGTCTAGCCTCGGACAGGGATCAAAAGAGACTAGAGGGTCCACCTCATGGTGCGAGAATACCAAGGCTGTTCCCAGACGGGATAGAGGTTGTCGCACCAGTCTATTAGCAAGAAGGGTGTCGAAATCGAGGAATCTGAGCGAGTCAGCGAGTTCAACGAGTCAGTAGGGTTAGTCGTATCACTGATGGGCTGGATTATGGTTTATCCGTGCTCTAACCCGCAGTGGATGAATATGAGATAAGATCGATGATAATTATACGAAGTCCCAAAGTCTATATACTTCATGTGCCGCATGTCAAGCGTCCACGGGAGGTATATTCAGGTGAGCTAGCGTCATCGGTGACTTTGTAGAACTTGGTTGAAGTCAAAGTCAATTCACTGTCCTCAATTTGAACGTTCCCCCTTTTCCAACTCGGCACGAGCCGTACAAAACGGGGTTCTGCACAGCGCATGTAGTGATCAAACCACAACGGTTCACTTGAAACACCACACTACTGAAGTCTCTTCAGCGTCTATTAGCATTTCGAAATGACAAAACGCGGCCCGTGGCGTAAAGCTTCAAGGTCGTTTGCAATCGGCGACTTCTTCCCGGCAGACTGTTCGAAGTGAAAGCTTATTTTGACCTTAGTAGCCTTCCCAATTTCGGGTGACAGTTGCCTCATTCAGCATAATCATCCTTGACTAGAAGTCGAGACTCGATTGACGAAGCGAGATAGTTATTGTCAAAGAGGACTGACTGTGAGAGACTGAGAGAGAGAGAGAGTAGACATAAACCTGACCAATCAGCGGTGACCTATTTTCAATTGTCGGCCACTAGACTGATTCTAGTTAGTACATATCTACGTCACGTGTAATGTGAGCTGCGGGACTGCCAGAAAAAAAGATTCTGAAGAGCTTCATCCATGCTCCCATTTCGCAAACTACTCAAAATGGCCACCGAAACTGCTGCAAAGAAGCTCAAGACCGAAGGGCCCCTCATCGGCACTCACAAGTATGCCTCTTCCTTGATGCTGACGATGGTGGGCACTTGCTCGAAAGTCGTAGTTGCGAAATAGGACCCCGCATAGCTAACTAGTTGCAGTGGGCACTTCCATGCCGATGAAGCTCTAGCAGTTTACATGCTCCGTCTCCTGCCCGAATACCACGCGTCACCGCTCGTGCGAACCCGCGATCCCGAACAACTAGCCCAATGCCACACCGTCGTCGACGTCGGCGGCGAATACGATGCCACCAAACATCGCTATGATCATCACCAACGCACATTCAGTACTACATTCCCTAATCACAGCACAAAACTGTCGTCTGCAGGTCTCGTGTTTATGCATTTTGGTCGTGCGATTATCTCACAGCATACTTCTCTGTCTATCGATCACCCGGATGTGGAGTTGCTTTATGAGAAGCTGTACACTGACTTCGTGGAGGCGCTGGATGCCCACGACAACGGTATCAGTGCATATGATCCTGCGGCTGTAAGCCAGTCTGGCTTGGAGAAACGCTTCAAGGATGGTGCCATCAACCTCGGTTCTCTGGTCGGTGACTTGAACTACCCGGACCCGGTCAGTGCCGGCGGCGAGCCACAGGACGAGGACAGCCTCTTTGCGCGGGCGAGCACATTCATCGGCGACGTCTTTCTGCGAAAGCTCCGTCTCGCCGCTTCATCGTGGCTTCCTGCACGTGCGACTGTTGGCGAGGCATACCGTAGTCGCAAAGAAATCCACCCTAGCGGGCGCATAATCATGCTTTCAGGCGGCGGCGTCCCCTGGAAAGAGCACCTGTACAACTTTGAGTCCGAGACTCAAGCGGGAGAGGCAGAGCAAGTCTACTACGTTCTCTATCCGGAAAACTCAGCTCCAGACGCCAAGTGGCGGGTCCAGTGCGTCCCGGAGTCTGAGGGAAGCTTCGTCTCCAGGAAACCGTTGCCGGATACATGGCGCGGTGTCCGCGACCAAGATCTCGACGGCGTGATCGCCGCAGAGTTGCAAAAGGCGGGCAAAGAGGGTATTCCTGCGGGCGCCATCTTCACGCACGCCAGTGGGTTTATTGGGGGTCATTCGACCAAGGAGGGTGCCCTTGCCATGGCTGTGAGGAGTTTGGAGATGTAATTCTTAGCAGGAATTAGACAAACTCCGCGATGCCTTGATATGAAAAAAAAGTTCATGATTCATTTGCTACAAGTCGTGTGTTGGGGTCGCCTGATACCAAGCTTAATGCCGTAGCCCTAATGACCGGCATTCCGGTTAAATTCCCCGGCACAGATTGACTTTACAAAAGTAGCACCAGATATATGCTTCCAAAGAAATTGACTGCTTAGTATAGTTCAGTCAGACTGTCAAGTCATGCGAGCTATAACAAGCATACTCAGGCTCTCGTGCATCTCAATGAAGAGAAAAGAGAAATTCCCCGATATACAGCTTTGATTGGTCCATCTCGTCCCTTCTTGGCAGGAACATTTACCGCACTCCCACTGGCCAATCATATCTGCCAGCATCGCACGTTTTCTTTCGTACTTCTTCTCTTGTTCTTCCAAGCTTAAGTCTCTCCATTATTAAATAATTTCTTCAAAGATTGTCGTGATCGGCTCGAGATGCCAGGCATAGAGGATCAGGCTAGGGATGAACGTGCGCCGAAGCTTGTTTGTGTTTGGCTCTGCATTTGCATACATGGTACAGCTGGCGAGACAAGGGATGATACCTTACTTATGCCTACAACACTAACTCCCAGGAAGTATCGCGACTGGGCTGTTCTTCCCACTATTTGATGTCATGATGAGTGTTCGAGTCGTATGAACTTACTGTCGATGCTGCAGAGACGTGGTGAGTATCGGGCATGACATGATCGAGTCACACGAAGCCAACTCTTCCTCACGTTGTCTTTGTGTGACTCGGGATCGTGAACACATAACAATAACAACGGCAATAATAATAACCCATTATCGAGCCTCTGATTCTCCGCTCTCGCCTCCATCTACTTGCAGAAAAGAGCCCCTCAGAAACCCACTCAATTAAGCTCCAGGGCACGGATACTCGTTCCCTGGCTCACCCACCCAAGCCCTAATCCAGTCCTTTAGCCTCACGGCCGTGACTCGACCACTAACCATCACGCCTCTGAGCCATGTGCGGTGATGCGTTGTGTATATTGATCATGTGAATGTTGCCCTTGACAGGGTTTTTTCGTGCATATGTCTGTCTGTAGTATATGGAGCCATGGATCAGTCAGGGCAGATTTGATGGATATTTACTATCTGGACCACTCTCTAGAGGCTAGAGATACGTACATACATACATACATATGCAACTAAGTTTCTCCATATGAGTCTTTTTTCCCAGACCAGACGTTCGCCAGTGACACCTGTTCCCTGATGTCCCATTTATCAGATCAGACGATCAGCGGAGTCAACGGACAATTCTGCTTGGCTATGCTCCTATAGTATTGATCGAAAGCACTACCTGCCCATGCAGGATGGAGTGGTAATCATTCGTGGTTTCGCTTTCCGAGTATATCTATCATAGCCAGTCTCGTGCAGGACCAAGACTTGAGAGGACCAGGCCAGGGCTTGCCATGCATTCCCTGTCATATATAAAGAATGCGCCTCTTTTCGACTTTGAGTTTTGCTCCTGGGCAGCAGCAGGATATAAATCCCGCCAAACCCAAGACGCCAGAAGTTCGAGTCACTGAAGTATTTGACGAGTCCGAGGGTTCAGAAAAGGGTAGTCAAACGGACGTTGAGAGACAACAACCGGCGGCACAATATCCGAATTCGGAAAGTCTCAAACAAGCACGAGGCCGGATAACACTCGCCGAAACAGCCGTCATGCTTCTCTGCGCGGGCATCATACTCGCCGTTCTGGTCTATTCTGGCGTGGTCGCCGGTCACCCTCTCGCCAGTAGTAGTAGTAGCAGCAGCAGCAACACCCAGAACGGCGACGATAAACAGCACGACAACGACGACAGTCCCAACGACTACACGCAATATGTAAACATCTGGCTCGGCACCCAAGGCGGCGGTAACGACGACCCGGCCGTCTCCAGACCGTTTGGCATGGTCAAATTGGGTCCTGATCTGTACGTTTCCGGCACGGATGCATATTCGGGGTATTTGCCGAATGGCGTCTTCTCGGGCTTCAGTATGATGCACGAACAGGGCACGGGGGGAGCGCCCAAGTATGGCGTTGTGAGTCAATTACCGCTTGTAGGCGCAACGGCGCAGCCGTTGGCGAATGTGACGGTGGGCAGGAAGACGGCCGATGGGGGATCGGTGGGTTATTATAAGGCTGTGACCAGTGACGATGTGGTCGTTGAGTTGGCAGCGACGAGCAGAGCGGGCATGTATCAGTATACGTTTCCGACGAACGGCAGCGACGACACGGCCAATGTGTTGGTGGATGTGTCGCATGTCTTGCCGTCATATAGAGGGCAGGGATTGAGTCAGGGGTATGCGGGGGGAACGATTGGTGTTGCTGAGGATGGGCATTACGAAGGGTACGGCATCTACAACAATGGATGGAATCGGTCGCCGGATTGGACGATTTATTTCTGTAAGCTTGCCTCGTTTGTGACGGACTTCACGAACCAGTGCTGATGACACAGGCGGATACTTCAACACAACCCCCATCAGCAACGAGACCTACCTCGCCACCGACGCAGAGGGCAGCATCGCTCAAGCCAGTGGAACCGCCACGTCCAATTCAAGCGATGTCAGAGTAGGCAGTCTATTTACCTTCAACTCTTCGACAAACAACGTGGTTACATCTCGGGTCGGCATATCCTGGCTCTCGACCTCGCAGGCATGCACAAACCTGCAGAACGAGATCCCCGAAGAAACCCCTTTCTTGCAGGTGGTTAACGACACAAAGTCCATCTGGAACGAGGAAGTACTCTCCAAAATCACCACGTCCGCCACGAACGAAACTTCTCTGGAGCTACTGTACACATCGCTGTATTACATGCATCTCATTCCCACGAACCAGACGGGCGAGAATCCAGGCTGGACTTCTAACGAGCCTTACTATCAGGACATTTTTACATACT